>JABCPU010000373.1:0-65193 GCA_016800925.1 Suillus spraguei | reverse complement strand
GAGTAGAGTAACTTCGGTACAGAATAGATTTCTTATTTTGACCTGTTAACTTGTAGTTTACATGTTGTTTTTATACTACATATGTATATGGAGTATCTCTGTCATCATCTCCAATGATATCACGGAGTCTGGAGTAAGTAGCTGTACACTATGCTATCATAACTATGGATGAGTGTTAGTCTACTCCACTACTTGACAGGAAGTCCAGTGATTAAGAGGAGTCACGTAATCCGGATGACAGGTCACATGACCGGAAATACTTCCGGATATCATTTCCGGATATCTCTATCATCTTCCGGATAGGGGCTATCGGACGCGGATTCTAACAAAAACAAAACTAAGTCAACAGGCCTCAAATATAACAACTTGAGATACTACGCAAGCAACTTGTCCAGACAGGCGACCGTCACCGTCTCTCCTGCACCTTCAACCAGACGACAGCGATAACAGCAACACCGAGCTCAGCGATAAAGGCAAAGAGTACAAGAATATCTCTATAATAATTGTTCAAGCCAAAACCAAACAGCTTGTGTGCAGTGATCAATCAGTGATGCAAAGGGAAAGATACAGATATAATACACACCAGCTGCATGATGAGGGTGGCCGATACATTGACGGGTACGCCTTGCAAGGTATCGCTGATCATCAGTCCTGAACCTACTTCGTTTACCGAAATGGCTTCAAGGGTATACTGGCGGATTCCATAAACACTTATGAAACGTGAAATGTCAAATACACGCACTTTGAGCGGGCAAAGCCATTGCAGCCAATGCAAGACAGGGGGTATTGAAGCGAGGTGGACAAAGAAACCGGCATAGGTCATCTGGTAGAGGGCAGAAAGAGCGGAAAGCAGGATCGCAATCCCGCCATTGCGGAATAGCGTTCCTAACAGGAAGTTCTGCGTGGCAAACCAGTAATCAGAGGAAGCAGGGCGTGATAGTAGAAAAAAACATACAAAGAGTGTCATGACTAGCGTGTACAGGACGATGACGAATATAAACTTGAAGAAATGAACTGCGTCATGTGCGAGCCCAGCCATCCAGTATGTGCTGAAATCCAAGATCAGTCCACAAGTATGGATAATGGAAGTAAAGCAACTTGCATGGTGCACACAGCGATGGTGGGTATAATGCGAAGGGGTATCACGTCGAATATCAGGCGTGAAAGAAGCCAAGCTGTTGGGCTAAAGGCATCTGAGGAAAGAATCTCTATCGGGAAGAAATGGACAAACTTATAATACCAGTTGGACCTCTCACGAAGGAAGAGGGGTCGTATTTCAACGATATTATAGAGTGCGCTGAGGGATGAGAACGCAATGAGGGACCCCTGAAAAGTGGTTTTATGTCGAGCCTGCACAATCAAATCATAATTTCTTACCATGAAGAAAAGGCATCCAACTCTGGCCTGGAATCCGGCGATAGTTGAACCAGTTTGATAGTAGAGACCACCTACAATGACGTTTGACGCAATCAACAACATAATCATTTACACATACCACAAAATACGCCGAGCACACAAGCGACACACACGTGCGTGAAAAATAAGGTCTTGTCTCTGCCAAAGTCAACTGGATTAGAGGTCATAGAGATGAATAAGTAAAAGCGTGTGCACCTTCTTAAAACTTTCCATTCGCGTCCGCAAAGTACTTGCAACTGCGTGAGGAAAGTTGCCATATACATGCCCGGTGCCAAATTTTGCGTAGAGAGCGCTTCGACGTCTTTCCCTCCATGGACCCTCTCATCGCTGCTGACACTTATCCCTACTTCGCCAACCGCATTGTTGCCCTGTGGCATGCCGGGGATACCAGGAGACTGGCTTGCAATGTCAAGTAGGTAATCTGCGACGTTGTAACCTTCTTCATAAGGCAGAACATCAGCCCCGGCTCCACCCTCTTCTCGCATGCGCATGAAGTATCTTGCTGGTGCTAATCCGCCTGGCCCCGAGTACAGTGCGCGCCCATTGGAAAGGAGGTGAACGGAGTCGAAGGTGTGGTAAAGCCGCGAACTCGGCTGATGCACGCTACAGATCACCGCCACACCCTTTCGATGTCCATGTGAACCTGGATGACTTATGGCAACTCCACCTTCACGTGCGAGTTCCTTTAGTACATTGACAACCCTGAAGGCGCTGACTGAGTCCAATCCGCTGGTAGGTTCATCACAAACCAGCACATCCGGGCAACTAACAAGTTCGAGCCCGATGCTAACGCGACGAGCTTCTCCGCCACTGATACCCCTACTGGTCCCATCCGTAGCCCCAATTCTAGTTTCGGCGATACCATCTAAACCTAGTTTAGAAATGACAGTGGAGACCAGCGCTGCCTTCGAGGATGCGGGAAGAGCTTCTGGGAGGCGAAGGCATGCGGCGAATTTAAGGGCTTCGCGGACCGTCAACATTGAAGGAAGTATGTCACTCTGCGGAACGAAAGCTACCCTGGGATGATGTCCAGAGGCATAGGGAGGGAACGTGATAGATCCTGTATATTGACCCGATTTTGTCTTCCCAGCGATGAGTTCAACAAGAGTAGTCTTGCCTGCTCCGCTAGGACCAAGGATTGCCATCAGCTGACCTGATTCAATACTGCCACTGACGCTATCGAGTATGGTTTTTCCCCCCCCGATGGTAGATTTGGCAATCAGAGAGGACAGTGAATTTTTGGGCGATTGCACAATATATGAAATGTTGGACCATCGAACGCTTACTCCGCCGCTTTGGCCTCCGTTGAAAGGTAACTTCCTCGCCGCTCGTTGGATATACCAACCCCACGCAATGACCGCTAACCCACACGCAATGATTACCCCAACAACAGCGAGTCCTGCAATAACTCCCCCGCTGAGTTCAGTTCCACCCGAAGCAGCTGCAGCGGAAGAAGTAGCGTTCGTTGTGTCGATAACGGCTTGAGAGACACATTCACCAAAGACGCAGCCTTCCATAGATAAGCCCTGACTTCCGAATACTGAATTGATGACATCCTGTTGAAAATAACAGGTATTGGTGCTATCGCACGCAACTGTCAATGTTCCAGTGAGTCCGTCAATGGTACTGGTGAGGTTTGAGACCGGGACACCACCGCAGAATGTGGCATGTTGGATACAGCTACATGAAAGATTCTGACATGTCCAGGTGCTCGAGGTTGTATCGCCCGAACTGGTGATGGAGTTGGATGATGTCTGAGTACAAGGCGAAGCAGTACAAAAGAACTGCTCGACGCCAGCATACATAAGTTGAGCATAGATGGAGGAGCTGGTGGAAGGCGACAATAACGTTCCACTGGTATTATGCAATAGTGATAAAGAGCTGTTCAAAGTTCGGAGGATGTTCAGAGTAGATCCAAGAGGATACAGTGCCTCTAATGTGGGATTCTAGATTAAAAAATAAGTCAACTCGGGACACTAAACACTCGAATTCAACGATGTTCAACTGACATTAACTTGACAACTAAGTTCGCCAGCTGCCCATACAGTAGGGGCAATATTACAAACCAGAGTATCGTTCAGACCAACTAGGCCGGCGTCGAGCCCCAAGGTTGCATTGCCATTGACTGCGACATACGCGACCTGGCACGCTGAAGAAGTAGTGCAAACATTACAGCCTACTCCTTCCCATCCGCTTTCGCAGGTGCAATCGGATGTGGTCAAGTTCGCAAAGCCAGACGATGACGCAGATGGTTGAGCTAAAGAGCGGCTCGGACCATCAAATATAGTGCCACCGCATCCTGGTTGTGCACAAGTAGCACCTCCAAAGCCTGGAGGACAAATACAGCTCGAAGCATTAGATGGAGAAGTTTCACCGTAGTTCATACATGTTTGCCCAATGACGCTAGCTGAAAGGGTTAATAGGACAAGGACGACGCAGGAGAGATGATACAGCCCATGATTCCGTACCACAGATAGTAGTGACATGCTTCAGGATAGTTGTCAGGTGAATTGGAAAATCCTAGACAAGGGTTTTATCACTGCCAGCTCAGCTAATATACGCATAAACGATTTATCAAACGACATGACACTGATAGCAGTAGGGTCCGGAAGTAACCGAGACTTAAAAATGAAGGGCCGAGAAATTACGTGATCGCGAACCTACATTAGCTAAATTCCTCCAGTTAAACAGGCTACCTCAGCAGCTCTGACATATAAGTATGTTCCAAAATGTAAGTATGTTTGCTTCCCTTCTTTGCTGTTTGACCTCTTTGTGTCTGTTGTGTTCAAATTTTATCTTGGTGGTCACCGACATCGACACCCGCACCCGCACCTGCTCTGAAAAAAAAATATGTTCCCACAAACCCCAAGATGAACCCTCTCAACCCGCAAGGTCTTAAACTGTGAGTGTAGACATCTGTGTTCGCTATACCGGCTGACTTGGGCTACTTCCCCGTGAACAGATGTTGCGCCTGCCAGAAACGAAATCTGCTCCTGATGCTTGTTTTCTTCAGAACGGCAGCGAAGAAGGCAAATGTGCTGAGCTACTCCAGAAGCATGTTGAATGCATGCGAGGGCTCGGATTCAACATCTAGTGGCCGTAATTATACTACGCAGTTGTGACTCGAGGTCATGACCAAGTGCTGGGTAATGTATGCCACTTGCACAAGGTTGAGTCTCGGGCATTGGATCATACATTCCTCGGAGTTAATTCTTGATGCCGGCAGGCCGATCTCGCAAGGAGGTCGAGCTGGACTTGCTTCAGACGTCGTTTCGTCGCTCACGAGCAAGGTCTCAGTTAGGAGCTGCCACATGGTTCTCATCCGGCTCCACCATCGAGGAAATGCAAATAGCTGTGGCCATGTACATACTAAAGATGAGTAAGCATCCCACCGAGACTCAAACTCTGGAGATCGGCCGTCACCGGATCAGGCTGCAGCACGCTATAGATGAGTTCATCGCGGGAGCACAGAGATATCTCGGGAATGACTACGACGAAGATGACAATACCCAGCACATGAACATTACTTTCATTGGAGACCCGCCTGATGAAACTGACGAGTCAGATGATGGCACAGCACCAAGACAACTCACGTGTGTTGTTTCAGCCGGAATGGGTCCTGAGTCCCCTTCCATCCAACTTGGGCAGTGAGAGGTGTGAGGAATTTGGGATAGGCAGTCTGGTGAGGCAAGAAATCACTCTCATGGAGGGACAGGCCAACGATATCTTGCAGGCCATCAGAGTCCATCTGGCCGATAAGGTCATGCTGTTTAGAACCACCGTCCGTCCGGCCAGATCCCAAATCACCACCACCCGAGCTTGGTCGCAGGTGCACTCGTTGGAACGGGTTATCAATCTCAACAGCACTGTATACAAGAAATGCCGAGCCAAGCTGTCGAAACTCGGGGCTGACCAGGTCCTTGCGACATAATGGGAGTTGCTTAAAAGTGACCTGTTGCTGATCGGAACGCCCCAGGGGAGCGAAATTCTACGCTGCCCTGGTTTTTGTCTTTGCACGTTCAAGGGGATTCTGTAAGCAATGTCTGTATGAAAGAATGTGAGTGATATTCCTCCGGACATGATGTTTGTGCGTTCGGTTGACATCGCCCGGAATCTCGTGTACAGAGTGCATTGGCTTCGGACCAAGGCTTTGCGGGACAGATGGGCCGAGGAACTACTCCTTATGGGTCATGAGATGCGGTGGACAATTAATTTTCTGGCTCACAAAACTCAAATATCGTTCGACCGAGCACAGGAGAATGAGTCTCCCGACCGGGATGGGCAGATGCCAAGGATACCGTCAAAACCGAAGCCCTGCGAAGTAGAAGCAATGCCGAATTGCATCGAGAGGACGGAGAGCTCATTAGGCTCAAAAGTGAATTTATCTTTCAATATAGTTCCTATAGATACTAATCGTAGGTATTTTCAACTTATGATATTGTTGTATGACATACCTTAGAAGGAGCCATAACCGTAATTGTACGCCACAGGCTCTTCAGTTGTTGATGCCGGTGTGGCTCACGCATGCAGTGCTAGCGCCAACCCATGTGATCGCGCTAGCGCTGTCGACAACCAAGTTGTCTTCAATAATACATTAGCAGCGGCATGTTTTCTCAGTGTTGAAACTTACAGATTGTGGTGGGAGTCTCCTGGTCATGGGGAGCGTGATGGGGAAATTGCAAACTTCAACGGACGATCCCGTGATCGAGAAAGCCTAGAGTGCTAACAAGGGTGCAACGGAGAACATGACTCACTGGAAAGTCATATCATACTCGGTGGCTCCACCATATATATAATGAACACGATGACAATGTTGAGCACCTACCTTTGTCACGGGTCACATGGATGCCTGTAGACAGGCGAGACACAAGGATTCTTTCCTGTTCGTTAGACTGCCAAAAGCTCACATACAACTCAACCTTCCATAACCGCAAGCTCTCCGTTCTCCAAGAAGCCGTACTTCGCATCCATCAGAAACACATTCAAGAAGAACACCGATGTACCGCCATTACCTCCACTGGACAACCAAGCATATCTCATTCTCAAGAACCCTTTTAACCGCTCGACGTCGTCCTTGCCTCACCCCACCTTGACATCTAATAAGATATTCAATGCTACAAGTCCACCTCATCCTCGCGCCCCGACGCCTGAATCTAACAAATCATGCCCCCGCGCTCCATCAAGGGCAAGGAGGTATTCCACTGGAAGATCTCATCATTCTCAATCTGGATTGGGTGATACGCTGGGATTTACCCTGGAGGAAACAACGTTCGAGCACTTTAAGAGACCGGACTTGAAGCTCCTTGCACAGTCAGCTAATCATCAGCTTAATGCTGAACTGTATTAGATGTATGGTATTTTATATATTTTAAATGCAGTCCAGGTTTCTGATCATCAAAATTCGATGTTTTGAAGGTATGGGCCCCTTATCAGTAGAAATATCAAGTATAGACACAATCTCAAACATCCGGCTCATTTTAAGCTGATCTTTGTCATGAAAAAGCAAGTAAATATGCTATATCAATTATTTATGAACAGGTTGGATCATGGATGCAAGGGTAGAGTAGTTAGAAAATATCAAAAATGTCAAAAATGCGACTTTGTCCAATTGTGCTCCTGCAGATGAATGCTTTAGGTTTTCTGTGTTAGCTAAGTTATATATATACTCTAAATATGAGTAGAAATGGATCCCTCACAAGAGTTGAGGTCCGGTCTTATAGGAAAAAGATTGACAGGGGGCAAACCACCAGGAGAGGGTGGCTGCACTACACAACAGGATCTTGTCATATAGTCCTAAACTCCTGAGACATTGTTTCCATTTTTAAATAGGTGTTGGGGATCCTTTGACCAAGTCTATCCACCTAAAAATAATCAAATGGGAACATATTTCATGTTTTTCTGTATATGTACTATATCTATTGGTGCAGGACGTCTCAGGAGGTCAAATAAAGATGGGAATCTCTTCAAATATGTTACTAAACATGTTCTAAATGTCCTAGATCACACACCTATCAAAGGGACAAAAATGCGAAAGTGTTCTGTGCCCCAGGTTATGTTGAAAGAGACCTGGAGGAGGAGCAAGCACACAAATAAACAAAAAAGCGGTCTATTATATTACATTATACACATATATGCTAAACTACTACTTATATATGAAGAGAAACCTATTGTGGTGTGGTGGTGAAGCTGCAGTGAGGTAGGGTGTGAGAATAATTGATATTGTGGAGATTTCCAAAAATGGGCGATGTTTTTGGTGTTGTGGGGTATTCCCACAGTAGGTGGGGGTGTAAGACTATTATGGGAATGGCCTGACAGGATCCTCCACTGATATATCAGATGTCAATTATGCACCACAGTAATCTATGTATCACACTTTCATTATAACTATAGGTATTTGATGTATCATTCTGACAGTATGGCCTGTATTCTCAGGCTAAGGAAATGACGAGTAAGCCGCGGTATTGGCATATCGCCTACCTATTGGCCGTCACCAGCCTTTGTGTTGCGCCTCATCAATACTTCCTCCGCAACTGGACGGCTCGCTTTGAGTATGGGATGTCCAAGATGAAGGTTCGAATTTGATTAGTTAGACACTTTTCTTGCTGACATCTGATTCAGGAGAAGCTTCATCGGTATCGTTCGACTGATCTGGACATACCTATATCGATGTCAGGAGCCGTTAGCAACGAGCACCATCAAGCTGGAGTCCCTCTTCAAGCATATATTCCCTGCTGGTCGGTCGTCAATTTTTCATCATGAGGAGCAGCTTGAGCCTTTCATCTGTATTGTGCATTTTATCTTGTCGCGTTATTTCGACTAAGGTTTGGGACTCTGCATGGATTTATTTCAGGTACCTGTTGTGAATTCCTCATCCACAAGTAATCTCATGAGTATATTTGCTCCTGAACGCGTTGCCGTTTCGGAGGCTATATTACAAACCGTATGCCCGCGGATTTCAGGGTTAGCTATGGGCAGCTCTATGGAGCATTCTGCGCTTATTATCGAGGAGGGCGAGATGGATATCCCTACCCGTACCCTTTATCCTCGACTTATTATTATCCGCGACCCCATCCAAAATGAATGGGTCCCATGTATGGATCACGACATCATCATCCGTACCCAATTTATCGCCATCTCTTACCGCGCCGTTGATGCCTTTACTTGAGGCCCAAATCAGGAGATAGAAAAGGCTGAGATCATAGAGGTTCGCGTAGCGATGCTTGGACAGAAATACAATGCCTATTGGCTCGACTTGGAGTGTGTAGGAGGTATGCCGTAGAGAAGAACATGGATTTGTACTGCATGGCGGACGTCGACCGTGGAGCAGAGGTGACTTTAATCATGCTCGGAAAATCTGCGATCAGGGAGCACGAATGCTGGAGAGGCTGGGGCGAACGGGTTTGGATTATGCCCGAAGCCCTTCTGAGCTCTCGTATTTGCTACAAGTTCCGAGATCGAGAAGTGGTTACGCCGTTGTCGCTGTTTGAGCTGGCTAACCTGGCCTATACAAACTACGATATCGAACAGGCAATCATCAATGCATACAGCGGAAAAGATCCGCTGGAGAGGTTGGACCGCCTAACTCTGTTTAAATCAGCTATATGGCGGCGCGGTATGGCAGCTCTAGCCCCAGGTGTTGCTCCTCCCCCACTCAAGCTGGATATAATGGGTGGAAAGTCTGTCACGAGTTGGGCCTACAAAGCTGAGCATGTATATGCGCTGATGGGCTGTTTTGAGCACCGCATTCAGCCAAACCGCTCGGATGACGATTTGGGCGCTCTAGTGAGGCTGTCAATGGCCAACGACAATGACCGTATCGCTGAGCGCATGGTATCCATGGTGCCCTCGACCATTACAAAGACGGCGTGTTGGTACGCGTACGATGATATCTACCGTGCCAACCTTTGGGACATCCTACCGGAAATCCAGGTCGCTAGAATCACAGAGAATGGAGCTCTTCGGGTGGCAGCCATCAGATGGAAGTATTTCCCGGAGGTTGCGTTTGTGACCACAGATTCATTGCGGAAGACCATTGTTAATTTCATTCCATATCTCTCGTGGCCAACTCTTATCATTTGACTGGGTATTTCTTATGATCACCCGAGTGGGAGGCATCACGCTCATTGTAATCGGATTTGTGCTCCTCATTGTTTCTCCTCGACTATTCGTTTTCAGCCATTCTGGACTTATCGTAAGCGCACAGCCATGGCTCACTGGAGTGAAAGGGGTCATCAGCATCGCAGAGGTAGAGAGGCACTTGTACGGTGGCGCCAGAGGACACTTCCCAAGAATGTATTTTACGCCGAGCGGATCACAGTACTCGATCACAGAACGAAGCGTAACACGGGGAGGTTCGCCCAGACAATAACAACTATGCCAAATCAGCGGAAAGTGGACCAGATGCGGGACACATCTATACGCTTATCGACACGGGCTCGTCGACTATGTACAATGTCCGTGCGGAGCGACCGCCGACTGTGTGTATATTCGCCAGACGGGAGGGAGGACTTGGCAGGTTTGTGCTGTGCTCGGAGAGATGTAATATCAATGAGCTGCATAAGGAGAGTGTGTTGAGGATCCCGACGGAGATCAGTCAGAAGATGGAGTTGTGTGGGGGTGGGTCGCGCTTGGATAACATTATTTCGCTAGGACCTTTCACTATCCTTAACGTTTGAACATGTGCTTCATTGATACCCTTTATATCTACATTAGCGTACTCACTACAAAATGTGGTCGCTTGACCTGGTACTTTTTAGGACCCATAATAATGAACATTTTGACTCAAGAATATTCTCGGGCGTCTGGACTGGAGCGTTATCTGATCTATTATAAAGCTGTTCCAGGACAATCTAATTAGACTCCAAGTCGTGCGGATTATGTCAGGGACTCAATCTAGACGCTGACTCAGGAGCACTGACCCATAAGTTTTCCAAGCGCAACTTTTCAATACTCCTCACTCACTGGTACAATGGTTGACCACCTTGTCAAGGGAGTGAGTGGGAGGGCTGGTCACTGTAACCGTATACGGTTATGACCGTACAAGTTACGGTGCCCTTACGAGTACCACCCGTATCGTACCGTATGACATACGGCTGGCTCAAATCTCTCGACGGTACGGTACGGGTCACTTTACAGACATATGGCCGGCCAATACGGTCATACGGGAGGTGAAAGAATTACAGTAGCTGGAGGTTGCGGCATTGTGCGGATATGTATTCAAAATAGACTACAAACATGTATTAGTAGCTACAAATTATTGATATCATCAGCGAGTTGCAAAGATTCACAGAGACGCACCAGATTTGTAGACTCTTGATACTGGTCTACAGTGAGTCATAAGGTGAGGGATCGGGAGGCCTTGGACCTGAAAGTTATTGTATGGTGAAAGGTTGCGATATTCGATTGTCGGACTGATGGCAAACAAGAAAAACCGAAGCCAGATATGCTGTGAGTGAGTTGAGAAACAAAGATGAACGAGAAAATCCTAAATTAGAAGCGGAATTTTGATTCTGTTGTGGTAACCACACCGGCCAGGTTCAAGTCTTTAACTCTTCCACTTGGCGACTCACGAGACTTCCCAAGTTGAAAACTTATAGGAACCTTGATCGATACGGCCCGAAAGAGATGACATGGACAATACAATTTGAGTCTGAACGTCTACGAGACAATACAATTGCCCCGACGAGGGACGAAGACTGAGATAATTCTAATTCACTATCATTAGCAGCAGGTTCAATATGATTGACATTACCAACAAGTATACACGGAGTTTCTAGAAACACAGAAGGCAATCAGCAGATACTAAAAAACGAGGACAACGGGACACTATCACCACATTGAAGGCTAGACATAGAGGAGTGGAGACGGGAGTCTCATCTTCCCACAAAACGGTGGCCATGCAGCAATCCAGTTCATCCCAAACATAACACCACGACCTCCAACTCGACACCGACGGTGAGAGTACGGCCATGGGGATTTAAGCGAAAAATCGAAGAAGACGAGGGAAGGATACGATTCAAGGTTCAAAGCAACACATGCAGGAAGACCGCCGGTCTGAATGAGGTTCCAGTGGTAAAACATGATATAACCCACTCCCTTATGGTAGTGGGAATAAATCTATACTATGACACATTAGAATTGTCGCACAGGGTGTTCGGAGGCCAATGGAAACACTTAACTTACTAGGAAGGTTCTGAGAAGTGGAAGCCTTGGAAGTAGAGCAAGGTGGTCTGGCTTTCTAGCATCACTATTATGTGCATCAGTGCGCACATACGTAGTGACTGTGTGATAAGATTATAGCCGGAGGATAGGGGGAAAGAATCCGGAGGGCGTCCGGATGAGTTTCCGATAATGTTTCCAAAAGGAATCCGAAGGATTTCCGGAGGAGGTTTCCGAGATGTTTTCCGCAGGCATTCCGGAAATACGGGTCCGGACTAGCGGACTATGTTAAGAACCGGAACGGATTGGAAATCCGGTTTATAGCAACTTTGGTACAAAATATATTTCTTATTTCGACGATTTAACTTGTAGTTTACATGTTGTTTATATGCTCAATATGTTCTCCGCCATCATCTCCAATGATATGACGGAGTCTGGAGTAAGTAGCTGTACACTATGCTATCATTACTATGCATGAGTGTTAGTCTACTCCGCTACTTGACAGGTAGTCCGGTGATTAAGAGGAGCAACCTAATCCGGATGACAGGTCACATGACCGGAAATACATCCCGATATCATTTCCGGATATCTCTATCTTCTTCAGATAGGGGCTACCGGACACGGATTCTAACAGAATTGGCATCCTTCTTGCAGGTACACCATGCCTGCACATCAGCTCTATATAGAGCATTATTCATCCAACATGCGCCAGCATCCGCCTGCACTCAAACCGCTCGCGTCAGAGTTCTGCTCAGGGTAAATCACTTGGTCTTTATCCAGGCTTGCGAGGCATTGACATCTTCTTTCCTTCCACTGACACGACCCTGATTCTCGGTATGTAATAAGGCGCATGCGCTGTGGAGGCTACATGTAATAAGACCTGCCGTGTGTGTAGCATGTCGAGAGTCAAGGTACTATGCACCAAACGGACCATTTATGGTCAAGTTCTCTTCGAAGAACCCCAAGATTGATTCTCCGCTTATGGCAACCCTGAGCTTTCGCCATCAATGGTAAAGTTCTCTTCGAAGAACCCCAAGATTGCCTGGCACTAATCAGCGCTGGGATCAATAATTTTATCACAGCTGACCAGCGCTCTGTCAGCTACAGCTCGTGAATAGTGTGCTGGCCGGTTCCATAATATGAGAAGATACTCCGGCCGGCACGTCAGTACATCTGGTAGACTGTGCTTGGCCTACATGCATGTACATACCGGAGATAGGATTCGCCGAGTCTATCATCCTGGGGGATTCTTAATTACTCAGGGGTCATTGATCAAACAATTAACTGTTTCATCAATACATTACTCAGCTCAGCGGACCTAGCGCCAATATGATTGTCACATTGTCCCCCACAAAGTTTTTACAGCCAGAGTAATCGATTGATAAAACAGTTACTTACAGAGCACTGAGGACCCCTGGTTAATTAAGAATCCCCTGGATGATAGACTCTTCGGCTCATGGAAGGTTGGTCCGAGACCATTTGCAAGAAATTCTTCCTGGAGCATGGTGGCAAATTCGCTTCCAGTTATGTCAAGTTCGGATCCATTCAACTGTACTATCCTGACAATTCTATGCATCATATTATCATGTCATTTGCATAGAAAATCAACCTTTATGGCTTTACGACGGTGATGGCGATAATCGAATTCAATTGAAAGTGCATAATTCAACTTGTACAGGCTATATTACATGGTGAACACAGTGTAGCTAGATATAAATGGAAGCATGAGATTCGGAAATTAGATTGCGACAATTCATGGTTCTGGTGCTTCGCGTACCAAGTTTAAGGCCGCCATTCGCTCAACCAAACGTCTCTTGGTCCTGGAAGTAGACTCTTCTGCCTCCGGATGTACTGACCGTACTCCATCTCCCCAACCACCTCCCCATGGCTGAACACCACCTTACCTCTGATAATCGTGTACCTCGGCCAGTTCTTGAGCTCAATACCCTCAAACGGTGTATAGTCGACAGCATGGTGTAACATGTCGTTCGTGAGCGTGAATGACTGGAACTTCATTTGCGGGTACCAGACAACTAGATCAGCATCGAAGCCAGGGGCAATGCTGCCCTTTTTCTTCAATCCATACAGCTTAGCTGGGTTTGTCGATGTGACCTCGACAAATTTCTGTGGGGAGATGCGCCCGGAGAGGACGCCGCCAGAGAAAAGAAGAGGAACACGAGTTTCGACACCAGGCAGCCCATTGGGGATGAGGCGGAATTTGCCGTATGGAAGGTTTCCGTCTTTGAGCCCGCGCTGCTTTCCATTTGGATGATTGAATTTGGTAGGGGAATGGTCTGAAGAAACAATGGTGAATGTTCCGTTCTTGACCCCAGCCCACATGGCGTCTTGGTCGGCCTTGTCCTCCCGGATTGGAGGTGAGCATACACACTTGGCTCCTGCATAAAGCAGGTAAGACAAAGGTTAGCAGAATATAGCAGACGAGTCAGTACCTTCAAAGTCCCCCTTTCGCATCGCATCGGCGAGAAGGAACATGTACTGGGGACATGTTTCACCGTAGATAGGAAGCAGCCTCGTTTGTGCATTGCGGATGTGTGTTGCGGCAGGCCCACCGGATATATGTACGAGCAGGATCGGTGTATCCATGAGTTCAGCCAAACAAATGACACGGTTCTAATATAATATGAATATGTCATTTCAAATGAAGTACACGATAAACTCACGGTAGCCTCAGCCTCCACGATCGGAGGTCGAGATGTGCCATGGTGATAAGGATGAGTCATGAGCTTCTGCTCCAGATGCTGCGTCATCCAGTCAATAACATCAGCATTCTCAGCGTGCACCATCGTCGTGATACCAAGTTTCCGAGCGGAATACATGACATCGAGAATCTGGTAATCCAGAAGTCTCAATGGTTTGTATGTCATATACAACTTCACACTCGTGATTCCGTACTCATCCACCATCCGCGGGAATTCATTTTCGACGATTTGGGGCGTCGGATTGGTGATGATGACATGGAAAGCGTAGTCGCAATAGGATTGGTCCTTGGCGAGTTTGTGATAGTCCTCGATAACAGTAATGATACTCTCATCCTTTTTCATTTGAGAAGCGAACGTGATTACTGTTGTCGTTCCTCCAGCGACCGCACTGCGCGTTCCCGTAATGAAAGTGTCACCGACAAAGTTTTCGGGATCGGGGACAACCCCATTCGTAATGATAGAGTGATCAATGTCTACACCAACGGTAGCTTCGAAAAACTGCACAACATGATAAGTGTCTGAGCAGAAGATGATGAGATTTACTCACCTGGCTCAGATGAACATGAGCATCGACTCCTCCAGGAGTTATAAAAGCCCCTTCAGCGTCAATCTCTTGTGCACCGGGTGCAGCTGGAAGACAAGGACCTATAACGACAATGGTTCCATCCTGACATGGACAGTGACACATCAGTAACACTCGAACACAATAGTAGGTGGTGTTCGTACTTTGATTCCAATATCACAAGACTCCCAAATGTCCGATGCAGTGACGACTGTACCATTGCGAATGACGAGGTCAAAATCCATGGCAGGGTATCAACAAACGCTTCAGCATATCGCACAAGAAACAACACAGATAAATACTCTCCTGGAGATAACAAGAAGACCACATGAACGTCATCTTACTTTATCTTCCAGAAGCAAGGTCTTGTGCCAGGAAGCACGCCTTGGAAGTTATGGCTGATTTTAGTAGTCCGGACACAGGCGGGCGCCTGATAAAGGGTGACATACGCTTATGTTAGTGAAGAACAAAATCTAGTACTAGGTGTATGCTAATAAGATCACACCAATGTGCATTGGTCATGTGCAATGATTGAACATACATGTATGCTAATAAAGTCTGTCTTTTGTCTTTGATTGCCAGCACATTTGTCATGCATATTGGGTGTGCACAATCTTGTTGGCTGTGAGCATCAGTTTAACATACATGTATGCTAATGGAATCAGCAGTCTGACTTTGACTAAGTTGCCATCCGCTCGCGCTCAAAGGTAGCGTCCGAAGAAGTTCGTGACTGTTCTCGACCGGCTTGGACGAGAGCACCACCACGGCTATCAGATACATTAGCCGTAGCACACAGGATTTTGATCCACAGATATGCTCGAGCCCGTTATCGGTGGTATCTCGAAACGGGTAATCGCATAACCTTATTGCCTCTGAACCGGACCGGACCGGACCACGGCAGCACTAAAGTCTGTTCTACATCCCACAACCGGACAGTGATATCCACAGAACCAGTCGCGATGCGAGCCCCACCTGGAGAGAACGAGACTGATGTAACCACACGAGTGTATCCCACCAGGGGCCCACCAGCGGGCTGCCCTGTCGCTACTTCCCATAGCCGCACAGTCTTATCATTTGAACCGGAAATGATGTGAGTCCCACTGTCCGGCGAGAATGAGACTGATCTGACCCAATCAGTGGGCCCCTCCAAGGGTTGACCAATTGGTTTCCATGTTGCTACATCCCTCATTCAGACAGTCTTCTCCGCCGAACCTGTCATGATGTGAGTTCCGTTTGGCGAGAACGACTGATAAAATACTGCAAGTGTGCCCACGTAAGGAATCACCAACGGGCTGCCATATTACTACATCCCACAGACGGACAGTCTCGTCGTACGGGCCAGACACAATGTTTGTCCCATCTAGTGAGAAAGAAACTGAGGTAACTGAGTCAGTGTGCCCCAGCAAGGGTTTGCCTACTGGCCGCCCTGCCGCTGCATCCCACAGTCTCACAGTGCCATCAAGAGATCCAGTTGCAATACGAGTCTTATCCAGTGAGAACGAGACTGAGTTGACGTCGCAAGTGTGTCCATTGATCACAGTCTGAACAGCCGTCCAGTTGATATCACGCCAGATGCGACACGAAGAGAGTTGGGAAACCGTGCAGAAAACGTTCTGGATAGTGCAGAGTTGACAGGCGAGAATGGCAATGCTGATACATAGAGATGAGGTGTGCTATACAAGATCATACCGCCGAAGACTTGAATAAATCTCTCAATTCAGCAGACGAAGCGTTTTTGTATCCGGTGTGACCCTGTAATTGCCCTCGCACATGAGTATGTTATCTAACACTCGCTAACTATGAGCTCACCTTTAACCACTTGGCAATAACTGGAAGGGCGGGAACTGCCCCGCTGAGCGCATTGATAATGCCAAGGACTTTAATCCAGAAGAGCAGTCACTCATGGTCAAAGAATGATTGAAGATCTTCGGCGAGTTCCGGATCGAAGTCAGTTACTTTATGTGGACAGGCCAAAATCGGCAAGCATAAGATAGGCGTGGGGGAATGCTCTTTTCAACTCGTTCTCGTAGTCTGGGGATCTTCAGAGTGGGAGAGATAAGATGATTTTAAACCGCAGATATTGAATGAAAGTCCATCTTTCATCACTCCAAGTGATGCGAAAGCAAGGTCTCATTGTACCTTTGACACTTCAACGAAGAAATCTCCACTGGATCCAGGGTCCGTAAGGAAATCGTGGAAGGAGGCATGAACGAGTCGGATGGGGGTAGAGGAGTTGGTCGTGCCACTGAGGAGCGATCCCATATGTTCGACCATGACTTGCACTTGTAATGTTCACTGTCGCCTGGAAAATGCTTTACCATCCCATTCAGGGACTCCAAAGAAAGGGGTTCTGCTGAACCAAGGATTTGTCTCATCACAGAACGAAATCTCACTAGTTGTTTGTCACAAGACACAGTGTGCATAGATTTATCGTCTGGCATTATTTCTATCAAAATGAGCTGATAAATATCATCTAACAACCTTGCCCGATCAACAGGACTGCGGGACATTACAGCATGGAAGGACTTGATTGGAGATGAGCCAGTAGGGGGTGCTTTGATGGATTCACAAGCGATATGTGCCCACGTGAAAAGTCCATCAGCTTTTCCAGCCAAGGTTGTGAATTCTCTGTCCCCAAAATCCGAGATCCCTTCCAGCTCTTGTGGTAGGTAAATACGGATGTCGCGTTCTGCAGTGGCTGATGGAATGTCGTCCAAGGACATCCGTCGGATATTCTGAGCACCTGCAAGCTCAGCCTCGATGTCGCAAAGCGGGCGAGAAGTGATTATAATCTGGAAGTCGGAGTTCAGTGATTCAGTGAACACCTAGTTTGCCTGCACAAATCCAGAGAAGGTGGGACCATGTCTTAACTCCGCCACTCTCGTCCAGCGCGTGTATAATGATGACGACAGGTCTTACAATCGACTGAGACGGCTTTCCCAGCGGTTTCATGAGAATCTTGTCCCACTGCTGGACGATATCTATAATGGTTTTGAGCCAACTTGCATCTTTGACTACCTCTGCCAATGCTCATTTCATCTCCGGATCGCGGTCGGCCAGATCACGCGCGATGGTGAAAAAAACCTTGTCATGACGATGTCGGCATCTCTTTGATGATCCAAGCAGAAACATGAACCGAGCCTTCCCACATTACTGAACAAGTCAGCAATTTTATGCACGATGGCTGACTTGCCCTTGCCTGCAGGGCCAGATAGTTAGAGCACGCTCTGAACATTGTCTCAGGGGCCCCTGACCCAGTCTGTGATCTCGAATATGATTTCTGTGCGCATCCCTGGTAGGGATTGTTTCTCGGTATCTAGTCCCGCGCCTTCCGCGTACACCATACCAGTCACGTACCGATGTTCTCGCCCGACTTAGCCTGAAAACCACAGCTTTGACCTGGCTTGAGATGACTCCGGCTTTACAGAACTAGAGGCCGGGCCAAAGCCGTCAATGATGGCCTGGCGCGGCCTGAGCCGCGGCCCAATCCACACATTCAAGCGGACAACGACTTCGATGAAAAGAAGCTATCGGTGAGTGAATCTAAAGGTGTATTTCGATAGAAAAACCTCATCATCGGCAGGTTTCGATCCTGCACAGTGCAAGAGAAGCAGACTGAATTTCTGCTGTAGCAACCACCACGCTAGACCAGCTACAGTGAATTTCTAAAGAAACTATCAATGAGTGAATATCAAGGTGTGTTTTTATAGAAAAAAACCTCGGCTCAACCATGCACAGTCCAATATCCACAGATCTTGATGTTGTTGTAGCAATTATCTGGAAAAGATCAGTTACAGTGAGCTTCCACAGAATCCATCCGTGAATGAATGCCAACGTGTGTTGCGATAGACAAAAACTGTAGTTCAGCAGGTTTCGAATATGCGGAGTCGAAGGGAAACAGATTTGATTCCTGTTGTGGTAACCACACTGGCCAGGTGGTGGAGAATCTGGCCGGTGGATTATGACATGAGGCACATTGGATTTCTCCTATTGCTACGGGTGTAGACAGGGCCCTGGCCAGTTTGTTACTAAAGGAAATGCAGCCGGCCGGCGTGTCATTGCATCCGGCAAATCACATTCTCTCTCGCATTTCTCCTGTAAACAGGAATCAGTGATCAAACAATCAACAACTTCTTCAATACATTACTCTGCCTGTAAAAACTTAGCTGGCGAAAGTGAGCCTCGGCGCGCCTTATCGGGTGAGGTCGCTCACGTGACGTGCGAACTGGTCCCGTTTTGGGCCCAGACCGGGTGATCCCGGTATGGTGCCTTCGGGGCGTGGCCTCGGTGCCTTCGCCGCCTCGATTAGGGAGTCGGTAGACATCCTTGGTACCATAGATGTATTCACTTATTTGATTTGATGACCTGGTGCCTGGGATTGCCGTTCGGGTATGAACATCAACATTGATTTGCTACCGTTCCAATATGACTGATAATTCGGGTTTGCCGCTGTTCCAATATGAACGTCAACTTGGGTTTGCCGTTCCGATATGACTGTCAACTCGGGTTTGCGGGTGTTCCAATATGAACGTCAACATGGGTTTGCAGCGATTCCAATATGATTGTCAACTCGGGTCTGCCTGTCCAGTATGAATGTCAACTTGGGTTTGCCATGCAAGTATGAACATCCACTCATGTGTGCCGTTCCCACCTCGGTTTTGTCGTGCAGGTATGGACGTCAAGTTTGGTTTGCCGTCGTTCCAATAAGAATGTCAACTAGGGTGTGCCGTTCCGGTACGCACATGAACATGGGTGTGCCGCCGTTCCGGGATGATTGTCAACTAGGCCTTGCCGTTCCGGTATGAACGTCAACTTGGGTTTGCCGCGGTGTCGGTATGAACGTCACCTGGTGTTTGCCGTTGCAGTATGAACTTCCAATTGGGTTTGCTGTTTGGGTATGAACCTCAATTCGGGTTTGCCGTTCCGTGTACATACTACTATGAACGTCAGCTCGGGTTTTCATCGCCATATTGACGTACAACTATGAACGTCAACTTGTGTTTGCCGTTCAGTTTACCTATTACTATGAAGGTCAACTCGGGTGTGCCCTCAGTTTACCTATAACTATGCAGGTCAACTTAGGTTTGCCTCATGCGTGCCATTCTTCCGGACGCCACTGCTGATTTGTAGAATGCCAACATGGTTGAAGATATATTGAACATCTGTCTCATTCTTTGCAGACATTTCCAGCAAAGGAATACTGAGCGACGTTGCTAAAAATCGCCAAACTACATATGTAATGGAAGACTTGCCTTCAGACTGCACTTGTTCCACATGTGTTGCATTCTTTGCGGACGTGTTCGGGGAAAGGGATAAATGACCTGATGTGACTTAAGGTCGAGCTCCGCCAGCTTCGGTCAGCTTCGGTCAGCTTCGGCCAGCGTCGGTGACCTTCGGCCAGTTCCGGCTGAGCTAAGTGAAGATTTCGGTCACTTAAGTCGAGAGCTAATTGACGACTCACCAGTAAAAGCGGTACATGCGTAAATGCGTAAATGTGTCAATGCCTACATCAATTCCGTTGTTTCAATCGACTTAGTAGGCAAGAGATCTCGGGCGGTGCCCAACCACTTCATCCATGCTCCATCTACAGCAACAGAGACATGATTTGTGGAACATGATCGACGCGAACTTCTATCAGCCGACGAATCAATCATCTTGAGGAATTCCTCATGAACCGGGGGTCATCATCAAACAATTAAATGCTGAAACAAAGACATAATAGCCAGCTGCGACATAGTGGTCACTCAATATCCTACTCACGGTGTATGTAAGGAGTTTGACCATAGAGGACTGCAAATGAAGCAATTTCTTCAAAATGTCAGTGCGAGATCACTCCGCGAGGCGAAACAGACAAAGCAACTAATGCTCCGAGGCTACCATAAGCTGCTAGCGCAATGCCGACCTAGATATATGAATGGCCGAGCAGTCTTATCATCACACCCCTTGATTAAAATGTTACTCTGGCTGTATTACAATGGCGTCAGAAATTGAAAAATCGACCGCTCCTATGAATACGTTACTCTTTCTGTATTACACAGGGGTGAGTGATCAAAGAATTAACCACCTCATCAATACATGACTTTAGCTGTAAAATATTTGTTAGGGTGGAGATCCTAGCCAGTGCTCAACCAATTCATCAATGCTCCACCTCCAACAAACAATCAATGGTTTTTGGAACCTCATTGACCAAACCTTCCATGAGCCGAAGAGTGTCTCATCCTGGAGAATTCTTAATTAATGTATGGGTCAGTGATCAAATAATTAACCACTGATCAATGTGAGCCGACGAGTCTATAGTCCTGGAGAATTACGTCATATCCGGACATCTGAGCTAAAATCTTCAGTCTAACTTCTCAGAAGTCCGGATATTTAGACCTGGAATTCCTTCTCTTCTCACATCTCCAGATCTCCCGACCTCCGGACCGATCCACTGACTCTCCAAATCTATCTCCTCTGGGCTGATGCATGTCCGGCTATCCTGCTATCTGCATCATTCGTCTGATAACTGATCTGGCTAACACGTTTCATGTCAGAGTTCATATTAGTTAGGTTCCATTAGACTTTGCATATACTTCGTACATGGCCTTGTACAGCGCTGAGATTTGTCCGGACACTACCTATAGTACATAAACCTCCTGTATATCTCCTTAGCACTCCAGTTCAAATGTCAACTTAGTTCTCGCTATCTCTCCAGACTTCATCACCCTCTCAATATACTAAGCCTTAGCCTATACGCCGGACTTGAGTGAGCCAGACTTTCGTCGATCTCTGGACTTTGGATGTCTCCGGCTTGACCTTGGGCAGTCTATCTCATGTGTGTCCACTCCGGGATTCGTTTTGTGGTGGCATTCATCTCCGGACCGCTGGGTCGCCAGTCCGCCTGGCCTAAGCCATAACGGCATGACTCTCTCCGGACGCACTTTAGCTCTAGACAAGCAGGGCAACATCCACAGCAAAGTGGCGCCGCGCACGAGGTGAGGCCTAGCCTTTGTGAACTTAGTTTTGATCCATCAGGACAACCCGTGGAACACCGGGCTTCTAGGTAGCCACTGGTGTGCCGAGATATTACTGGCGGGATGTTTGTACATGTCGAAATAGAAGTGGACAGAATCACCAGTTGGGCGCATGCCTGCATTGTGCCAGACGCAACCTCTCGCCTGCTCCTAGTATGATCTCGCCACAGCTCGTGAATACATCCAAGTGTGAAGATGCGGAATACTTGTACATTTCCATGCAGCACCACTTAGGCAGCTCAAAGTCTGGACGATAGCAACATCCCATGCCATCTGCCTTCATTCATCCCTTGGCTGAACTGCAGCAGCCTTCTTCATTCATCAGCACTAACTCAGCTCAACTGATATATACCCGGTCAACTTTCCAACAAGCTCACTGACATATATCATACCCCTGTACCGACATGTTCGACTGATATATCTCACAATGCTGCGCCAGCTTCCTGAACCAACCTTCACCCAGTAGACTTGCCAACAGACTCCACTGATATATCTAACCATGCTGCGCCATCTTGCTCCACCAAGCTCCCCAAGTAATCCTACTGACAAGCTGGACCGATATATCTAATGATGCTGAGGCATCCAGCTCCACCAATATTCGACCCAGCAATCCTGTCAATGAGCTCAAGTATCACATATATCTATGAATGCTGCCCCATCCTGCTCCACCAGTGTGTACCAAGCCATACAAGCAACAAAGTGGTTTAGAGAGATGTGTCCTACATAGGTTACATGTGTAACACCACACCACAGACAAGGGAGCTGCTCAGAAGCCGAGGGTCCTGTGGTTGTCCTGGAGGGTCATAACCAAATGCACAGGCTCTTGGCGACAGTTCTTGCACTGTGCCTCTTATTGGAGAATGTGCCACTACTGTCATACAAAGTCTAAGGGAGAGTGCCGGTGAGCACTGGACCGGAACTTCGGACGGAGTGCCCTGCTCTGGCGGACTTCCGGGTGAGCGTGGTAAAATAATCCGGCACAATATCCGGAAAGCGGGGAAAAGGAAATGTCTCTTGGACCAAGTCCGAAGTCTAATGGACAGAGGAGCACCTGCCGGACGGAGGCCAGGACAAAATAGAAGCCCAGCGCCAGGGGGACAATGATGCTCCACAGGAGATGCAGGATGGGAGAGGATAAGACTGAAGGACCGGAGTTGAGAGGTTTGGGGGAGGACCGAAGGCGCGGATGTCTGTGGATCTGATGGAAAGTGTGGTACCACTATGGCGAGTAGGAGCGGAGATTGCTTCACATAGGCACAGGCTATTCCGGAGACGATCCGGCGTAGAAGGAATAATTGGACAGCTAACATGGATAGAGCCGGAGGTGGACAAGATTAACGTGATAAATTCGCAAGAAGTCCGGATCAAAGCTCACGCCTCGGGAATGATCCTAGAGGCCTCAGCTGGAGGATGACAAGAGCCGGAGCCCTATGGCGAGAATGCAATGAAGTGATATAGACATCAGAAATACAAGAGGTACAAAGATATGAGTAAGCATATCATATCAAGTAATCATGAGAGGCCATCTGTTGGAGTTTCTACACTACTTGATATACTCCTGCCGGAGGATTAGCAAGAATAGTTGCAGGCTATGTATCTAGCATGCGGAAACATGTTAGTAAGTACAACGGCATTTATATCCACACGGAAAGAGAGCGAGCCGCTAGACGGAGAGGCAGAGATGTCTCCATGGGGTAATGGGTGGATGGCTAAAACAGTCCGGAGATTAGCGGAGCAGTGATCCGGAGGTCTAGAGGCCCAGAGCTTCGAAGTCCGGATAGGGATGTGGCCATGGATTGGATGCATGGTGGACATGTCCCCAAGGCCCGAGGTTGGAAGGCCCGGCCATAGTGGTGGGTCAGACTGTACTCGGAGTGGACTAAGATGTGTGTAGGCTGAGCAGGCTTGCTGTTGAGGTCTGAAGGATCGGAGATATGGAGCTTGCATCCCGAGATATGGGGATTGGATCCGGAGATATGGGGATGATATTCGGCGATATGCCGATTGGATCCGGAGATCACGGTAAGGATGGGATGTAAAGTCTTGTATATGACAATATGCTTCAAGGTTAAAACTTGGCACAGAAACACACGCCCAGCTGATATGTACCATGCGACCAAGCAAACGAGCTCAACTGATATATACTGCCCCATCCTGCCAACAAGCTTGACTGATTTATACCATGCGACCCAGCCAACAAACTCGACTGATATATCAGACAATGCTGCTTTACCCCGTGCCAACAACCTCCACCAAGCTGTCATTCCAACGAGCTCGACTGATATATCGCATATGGTCCCACCTCCCCTTGTAACGATACAACTCAGCTGGGGCTGTAGTGACCTACCACCCTCACTGATATATATCGTAGCTCTGCCCAGCTGCTTCCCCTGCAAGCAGTAGCGTTCGACCCGAAAGAGATCTGCTGTCTATTGAAGTATGAGAGAGTGCGCGCTATAAGATACTGACACATCCCAAGCTATACATTCAAGTCCGAAGTGTCTGAGTGAGATCCGAAGCGCAGGAACTATTGTTCCCAGGTTCGGTGATGGTGAAGCGGTCAAGAATCAGTGCAAGTGTGTCGGGTCAGTCGTATGCGGTAAAGGAAAGTCAGTGAAAGGAGTGGTATGGTGATCAGTGAAGGAAAAAGCGAGTGACTGTCTATTGCATGCCCACAGCTGTTAGGCCTAGTGACCAAGTATCTGGGGCGAGTCTCCTTCTACTAGATTGTATGGAACAGTGGTCTCCCACGTGAATATATACTGCTATGTGAAAGCCCGGAGTAGTATATGCAAAACTAGGCAAGTCCGCTTCTGCAAAGGTATTCTATGTAAGAGGCCATGAAGTACTGTCCGAAGCGTGGGAATCTTGTTAACTGTGGGTCCGCGTGTATAATAGGCCGTAGATGATGGGATTTGCACAGAGAGCATCGGAAATATAGAATAAACATACTTCGTAGGCTATTTACAGGCCAGCGGACATTTGTTCTCACATCCTCTGGCCTTCTCCTCCCACGCCAAATCTCTTCTCCAACAACAGGTCACCAACAAAATTTGGCCTGTAGCTACAACAATGCCGGCACACAGGTGTATCATCTGTCACTTCCCCGAAGATCCACACTTCTTACGTTCTTCCTTATCTACCGCACCTCCGGAATTTCGGCCTAGCACCTCACACAGGAACAGATGCATGATCTCTTTCCGACACGAAGTTCAGCATGGTTGTGCTCTCGCCTGGTACCTTCAGAGATGCCATCAGTGTCAAATTCATTCAGTCAAAAAGGTCATCATCCCACCTGCTGTTTCTATTCCCTTGATGCTCTTTTACAATGTATTCACCAACTCTATGTATATGCCAACATCACACAGATTTTGATACATTGTTAAATTGTGCTGCTCATTATCCAACCGGCCAGAATTTGAATTTTGAGGAAGGAAACCAGACGCACCTTGGGAGCATTTCTAAAGACATCTTGTGTAGATGGGGAGGAATTGGAGAAATCTTCAGACAATGGAACATCCTTCATCGCAGAATTTGATTGCTTATCACCAAAGTACAGTATCCAGTACATTCGCATCTCAGCATATAACGCAAAAGATAATGGAGTCGTTGAACAATTGCACCATTCTGTTAAGACCGTACTCAAAGGGTAAGAGATCCGAAGGGCTTCGGCCTCAGTTCGTGCACTGCGCCCCTTTGCCGGTAATGCCCCTTATTTCGGAGGAAGGTCATACGTCCGAAGATCCGGAAGTGATATCGTGACGGATCCGGACGTCCGAAGGTTATCCGGCACGTGGAGACGGAACGGGGATTAAGACTAGTTTCTGAACGAGTTCCTTAACTAGAAACTAACTGAGGTGGACTACCCAAGGGTAGAGTCGGAGAAGTTGACTATAGGAGTCAATCCTAAGTCTCGGAAGATGACTGGAGCCGGAAGTAACTTAAGTCCGGAGGAAAGAATGACCAGAATCTAAGATGATATTCGAACTAAGGTTCTACGGAGATCTACAAGTGGTTCATATACTGTAAGTAACTAGCACGGATAATCAACGAGTCCGGGACCGAGGGCTATGTACAATGTATAATGGAAGTCTATTAGTTAATGCACAGCGGATCAGTAAGCACGAGTCGGAAATGAAACTTAGGTAGCGGATCAATGAAACAGCACGGAAATATACACAGCCGGAATACCGGAAACAGGAGCAATGACGAAAGGAGATAGACGCAGATATCCAAAAGGGAGTTAGAGTGCGAGAAGTGGGCACTTTCGGATGGGTGATCCGGACAGGATCCGTGGACCGGACGGAAGTAGGATCGATCGGATCTGATCGGATCTGAGATCAGAAGTATGGTATATGACACATACCATTCACAACTCACTCATCAAAGTTTGCAACAGTGATATTATTCAATGGCCTATCTTAGCTCATCACATCTTTTAAGCTGATTTCCTCACAACACAGAAGTCAATGGGTCACACCCCATTTTTTCTGGCTTACAGAACCAAACCCCTCTTGCCTCTAGACATCATCTTGCAGGCCTTGGACAACAAATGATCCAGATGTGTTGTTTATATTTCTCTTGTTTTCCTTCAAGAGTCTATGCTTTTACTTTCTACTTTACAGTGTATATTTTTGTCTAATCATTGGAAGATCATCCAGGGTAGGTGGTGTAAGGATTATGTATCCTTTATCCACCAACTGACATTCAAAATTAATGTCATTCAAATGGAAGAACACACACAACATATAACCTGTGCATTCATCAATGAGCTCTAACTCCACAAAATTCTCGCATGAATGTATCAATCAGATGCTAGCAGCAGATATAGTCAACAATGCCCCAGCTTCATTTCATCAAGTGCTGTGCAACTGCCGTGTTCGCCTCAGAAAGCACATGAGCAACATGGACTTACATTACAAGTTCTGCAATATAGTGTCAACAATCTGTGCATCAAGCTGCACCAGCCACCACCATTTACCCTACTCGTCTGTCAACCACACAAAGTGCCCCACAATTCTCTTCCTTAATATCTGCTATTTTCCTCAATCTGTCAATTCTCCTCCCAACACAACTCATTGCTGCCCAAAAAATTTTTCCCGTGTCACTCCTTCTCCCCCACTCTACTATATTTCCTCAAATCTCCTCCAAATACTTCTAAATACTTCTGTCACAACACCATCTGCATCACTCATCATTCCCCAACCCTTATGGTTTTTCACCATCCTTCCTATTATTCCTTCATCTCACCTTTTTCACTCTGATAATTCCACAACACCACAAACTCACCGCTCATCATATTTTTCAACACACCCTTCACCCTGCACTCACCACCAACTTCAACAATGCTCCAAAGTGTCACTTCATGGACCCCCACTGCACTCCTTCATCACTAAACTGCTGACTCTCACTTTTTCCCACCTGAACTGCTCTTTGCATCTTATGACACAATGTCAAGCAATATAAACTGATGTAAAGTGACCTATGTGTTACAAACTGGGATCCCATCACCAGCAACAGTGAGAAGACACAGACGCCCTGCTGGCAAGAACTAGTTCCAAGTACAATCAACCATTCAGCCTCACAGATAAATCTAAGAGGTTCTACCACAATAGAGACTAAGACTGAGGAGTGCTCAGACTTAGACACAATTCAACATGACTAAGGATCATAGATCCTTCCTTAGCAAAGAGCAATCCAGGTAAAACCCAGTAACATTAACATGACCAAATACAACCATAGTACACTGTGCTCAAATACCACCATATGTCCCCACAGACCATGTAACCATATGACATATACTGCATATCCTAAATAACAAACACATGTATCGTACAGACACATTGAACCGTATCAGTCACTGATTTAGCATATGCATAAGCTAAATCAACAAGAACAAAAGGAATGACATAAGTAAATAAAAATGAATACCGCTGCATACAACTGTAACAGTATGTCTCTGGCCCTGCCATGATTACATCGCTTTATATTGCTATATATGACTTTCTGCCCCTTTCGCACCAACTGTTTTTGACAATCTCATTGCTTCGCTCAACGCTAGCATGCCCTCTATGACACTCCAAACACAACTTTAATTAACTGCAAGATACCCATCGGCAACCAAGCCTCAAATGTTTTGAACGCCTCGTCAGTAGTAGTAATGGCTTCGTTATCATTAAGCAACTACATCATAGAAACAACAAGTCTAGTCACCTAGCAACGTATAGGCAATAAAAGCTTCATAGTATGCCACATTACACAATTCAACTGACATGCATTCAATCATTCTGATGTCCCCATCAACTTCCCTGATGCCATGACCATTCCTGCTCATTAACAAACCCAACCCATGCCATTTCCAAGTTTCATCCTCATGTAGCATGCTCTATCAATGTCGCCCCTGAGTCCAATTTTCCAATGTCGTCGGTCCTGAACCTGTATGCAATCTGTCACATTCTGCTGTGTTTCACCATGCACTGCCATTATTAGACATGAATGTGAATGCTCAAACAAAGGATTTTGCCATCCCATTAAAAACACTATCAAGCAGACTTCCTCATTTTTTACATATCATACTGTGTACATCACACTTCTTCCGTATCAGAGATCATCATCTTCCTGACCCAGTCCCATCCAATGTCTCTGCCATCATTACCGCTTCCTATCAATCGTCCTTCTCACAATCTCCCTTCTTCAACACAGCACTTCTTTCCAACTCCCACAGACAACATATCTTCTCATCCAATGCTGTGACCATCCCAAAGTCTAGCACCCCATGTAATGATACAACTCTGCTGGGGCTGTAGTGAACTACCACCCTCACTGATATATGTCCTAGCTCTGCCCAGCTGCTTCCCCTGCAAGCAGGAGCATTCAACCCAAAAGTGATCTGCTGTCTCCTCAAGTATGAGAGACTGCGCACTATAAGATACTTGCACATCCCAAGCTATACAGTCAAGTCCAAAGTGTCTGAGTGAAATCCAAAGCGCAGGAACTTTGCTTCCCAGGGTCGGTGATGGTGGACCCCTCAAGAATAAGTGCAAGTGTGTCGGGTCAGTCGTATGCGGTAAACAAAAGTCAACAAAAAGAGTGGTATGGTGATCAGTGAAGGAAAAGTGAGTGACTGTCTATTGCATGCCCACAGCTGTTACGCCTAGTCACCCAGTATCTGGGGCGAGTCCCCTCCTTTCAAACCTTCGCACAGCTCCTCTCACCTGCATTCATTTGTGCTTGCCTCTTTCATCCATGCTTGCCTGCACTCATTTTCACTTGCCTGTACTTCCACTCCTATTATTCTGGCCCATCAGTAAATTATCACATTGCTCAATCTGTCTTGATCAGCTCGACTGACTTAGCTGAAATCTCGTTGGCTCTCTCCTGTATCATTCACTTGGCATGTCCCATATTCTCTTGGTGTGAGATATAATAAAACATGCATATTGATATAGCTCATCCGTTTTTTTCTGAACATGTTCATGTTGAAATTTTGGCTAAGTAGTCCAACTTTCACCAAGTCAATCATGTCCATTTAAGGCAGCTTGACTAACATGATATTTTACTGATGCCCCTTTGCGTGTTGTTCGCATGTGTTCAACCCCATGTTACCATTCGCTGACGTGTGCTCGCTATACGCATTAACTACTCGCAACTGTTGGAATTGAGTGGGCCTCTCATTCTCCCCAGTATATCCATGACCCATGCCATACTGTACCATGAGTGTGGGTATGGGTACAGCCTGCATATAAACCTCATTGATGATGACGAGGCTCATATCAACTAGGTACTGCTATGTGTTGCAATTAATTTTTGCCATCTTTTTGTTCGTCCCCTTCTCGCTTCCAACCCTGGCTGAACTGGAACCAGACCTTTATCGGTCCGAACAGATGGTCCGCTTCATGGTTCTGCTTACGACAACCGATCCACTCATCCGGTCCGCAGTTCTCTGAATTTCCTGCAGAACCAGACTGGTCTGCATTTTTCCATCGCTAGCAATGCTTGTCTTCAAGCATGCAAAACAGCGCACAGCATATTCTCGGTGACCGGAGTCGCATGTCACACCATGTGGCTTTTGCATTACATTCCGGCCAGCATTCCATGCTCAGACATACTTGCTGTTGAATTGTTGAAAAACCAGTAGCTGCCTACCGTCATTCTTCATTCGATGTATTTTTGACACCAGCCTTACAACTCTGAAATATGCCACATGTCAGAAGCGAGATTTTAGCTGGACCCTCATCAGAGAGACACTGCCATGCGTATAATACAACTCTAGACACACCTAGCTCATAATCTGACATGTTGCAAACTTTGCTTGCTCGGTGTGACGCCCCATGGATAAACAAATGCTTTTCCGTCTTCATCAACATCATCTCCGGTCCCAGATGTGGAAAATTCAGAATCTCGATTGGGTTTGATGTGACCCATCATGTCATTGATCCACGACGCTTGTTGCGCGAGGATCTGTGTTCTGAGACTCACACATGGTAGCAAGTTGTGATACGAGTAGCAAAAAGCTCTCTCATTCGTATCATCCCGAGTCTGGTGACGTGCTAGAACCGGCCGCCCGCCATACATGGTACACGTCATATTCAATAGAGAAGTGGTGTTTGCTGCATGCATCATCGTCATCGTTGTGCGGGGAACCACCATGGACTGCCTGGTCCACTAATATATATCTGAAATGGCTTAGTATTGGTTAATAGCGTTAAGTTGCTCAACCCGAACTTGAACTTACCATTTGACCGCTCCAACCGTTAAGCTTGGTTGTAAAATCGGCGGGTCATAAGTTAATGAAAACCTTCAAAAAACCCTTAGCAAAACATGTGGTAATCTTTGCAGCGTGGGAAGTATGAGACGATTGCAGCCGTTCACTTTGTCAAAAGTCCCCTTTGAACCATCGCTTCGCATATGCATATGTCTTCTTCTGAGCAGGTGATGCGGCAGCTAGCCATCCAAATTTGCAAAATTGTCACCGTTGCTCGCACAATGCTTACCAATGACACATTCTTTCTGGCGATACAGGCTGGCCGAGTAGTAGTGAGTGATGGCCGCGCAAGACCACCCGACTCACTGACACCCTTGTAGACAGAATCGATGAAGCTCGCTCCTGATGTCGCGGCCATTCCCCCTATTCTACTGTCGTGCGCGATGGAATTGCGGACATGCGCTAAACAGGTTGCAGACAGCCCGAAATTCGAAATCGTCCGCGTTCCAGACTGGGGGGCCATCGGTCACAATGACCATCGGCTCATGGGACATCCGCACCACAAGAAGGCTATGATGTGGATATCCAGCACGGGTACAGCGGAGGACGTTGAGTCAGTGAAAGTGTTTGATCAGGGGATCAACCATCAGGCCATACTTCCCGGAGCGATCGGTCAGCGGGAGGTCATGGGGCGGTATGAAGTTGGAGCTGGAGCAAGCACCAGCCATCAATTATCGATGGAGGAGCCAGTGGTGCTGCAGGAGACATTTCAGATGGCAAAGCCTCGAGTGTTTGGTCCTGCAAAAAGGAAGGCAGCAGACAGGAAAGGTAAGGGAGTTGAACAAAACCACGCTGATGTAGAACCACACAAGGACGAGGATCAACCAGTGGTGATGGAGAACACTCAGCAGCGATTGTATGACAAGAGGGACAGGAAACGCAGCCGCAGGAGCCACATGTTTGTAGAAGACGCTGAGAGCTCTGACCATGATTTGCGGATGGATGTCTTCATGGAAGGACCATCTAACAAAGTTATTGGTAGGACCAATGTTTCCGCCCAATCAGCGGCAAGTCCTCTTTTTCAGACTACATTAAAGCATACTGACATGATCTGTGACTGAAGCACGAGAGGGGAACATCAATGACACCTGTAATGAAGTTAGATAACTCCTCGAGTTCGCATGTGCTTACTGGAAATACAGGTCACTGAAATCATTCACAATGACCACTGCACTCCATGCCGTGCGGGCAATCTGAAATGTATTTTTGGATATAGCAATCAGACCGGCAAAAAGCTTGGTTCTTGTGAGGAATGCACCAGGAAGAAGCAGACGTGTTTTAACGGCAAGGATTCAGATGCTGTCAATACAGGTGAAGGCTGCGTCAGGTCTCGCACTAAGCCGAGGGTGCGTTCAAAGATCCGGACAAGGTCGCCGACTGCCTCTGCCTCATCAAAAATTCACCTCGGAATCAGCATGGGAGACCCACATGTTGGTAGGTGGCTTTTAGAAAACTCTCAATACAACTTCAATTGATCATTACATAGTCACGCCTGACATCAAGCTCTCATCCGGGCCACCGATGCCGACCCTGGTGATCGCAGCCATCAATTCCATGGAAGGGCGGTTGATCAGGCTTGAGGAAGGATTTGCCAAGCTGAATACTGCCATGGAGAAGCTCGAAGGAGAGCAGGAGGCCCTACGACAGAGGGCAGTCCCTCAAGACCCTACATTACTGCTCCCACACGGCCCATCCCCACCCCCCATTCAAACTCCGATGTCTGAGCTATCTACAGGTGAACCACAGCCTGTTATATCAGCAATCATTCTACCCGCAACATTGCCACCTATAACTCTCCCATCTGCAGCCTCCCACTCATGTGGGATGGCAACATCAACCCAACCGTGTGGAACACTTGATCATGTGACGGACTTCGGTAATGGTCATACACTCTCTGAGACGCATTGATATAGAGTGAAAGCTTAAATGCCATGAAGTTCACCTGGTTCTACACCCAAGTTACCTTGCGCTTCTTGCTTCTTGTCTAGGACCCTTTGTAGTTGACCAAACCACGACATGCAAGAGATAGAGATAGTTGCTTATTACTCTGCATAGATGTTTCTGGAAATACCTTTATAGGCAGTGTCTAAAATATTAATATTGCATTTTGTGTTCTGATTCTGTGGCCTCAACAAATAGTGCAAGTCTGAGTGTGATTATGTGTTGCCTGCCTTTTGCAGGAGGTGATGAATTTTAAGACCCCTGAGTTCTCGCCACCAATGGTTAAGTTCTCTTCGAAGCATGGCACTGTGACAATGAGACTCGTTATAGGTTCATGTGACCATATTTTCATATGGGTGTCAACACCTTTTCCGCAAGATGAACCATCTATATGCCGCTGCTTTGCCGCATCTGGTGAATTGCCGGCCGGGTTCTCACTTGCCGTAGACTTTCCACTATTTTCACCCGCTCTGCCTAGCCTCAGCAGATGAAGCAGCATGTCCCCATTGTTTGACGTGTTTAAAGTCCATTTCCTCCATGTGCCGATTTTACCGGTACATTCTCACGCTCCGGCAACTGCAGTAGCGGCCACGCAAGTGTACTTTCCCACGGTGCGGTCACCTGTGTCAACTTGCCGGAAACTCTCGAAATTTCCTTTCCTTAGATGTTGTAACAAGTACAGTGTCGTTACATGTCTGTCACATGTTTTTGCTATTTATTCCGAGTCTATAATGGCCAGCCAAATGTGTGCTGGATGCTGATCATCAATGCTCGGTATTGCTCAGAATAAAAACTTCTACTTACCAAACTTTGTATTGTACAAGCAGTACCTAGGAGTAGTCGCCAAAGCCTGCTTTACCTTGAAATCTCTTTCTCCACTCCAAATCACGTTCTACTTAACTTTACTCTACCTCGGTCCGCATTACCGCTAACTACCGCTTTCCCATGGTTCGGCAGCTACTTACCGGTACTTTACCCCGGTGCAGACACTTCCGGCAATTGCCTCCGGCAACTTGCTTCCTGCCTTCAGCAACTTTCTCACCACCTCCAACGATTGTTATTGACTGTTGCAAATCGCATTTCATGTAGGGTCAAAAAGAGCAATGACCTCCACAATGCTGAAACCCTGCCCCTAGTAGACTAGTAGTAAGTCCAGGACACCAGAGTGCCTGGGATACAATGATTTGATTCTCCACTTACAGCAACCGAGAAACGGCTCATGGAACATCATTGACCAGACCTTCCACGAGCCGAAGGATCTATCATCGTAGAGTATTCTGCATTACACAGGAGTCAGCAATCAAACAATTAACCGCTTGATCAATGCTCCACTTCCATCAACCGAGAAATGGTTTGTGGAACGTCATTGTTGACGACACCTTCCGTGAGCTGGAGAGACAATCATCCTGTATGTTTCTTCATAATACAGATGTCAGGGCATCAGACAATTAACCACTTCATCAATACTCCACTTACGGCAACCGAGCAATGGTTTGTGGAACATCATTGACCAGACCTTCCACGAGCCGAAGAGTCTATCATCCTAGAGGATTCTTAATTACACAGGAGTCAGCAATCAAACACTTAACTGCATTCCTAAAACTACGTCCCGCTTCTTAGAAGCTTCCGTGTTTTACAGGTGCAGAACTAAAATCCTAAGGACTCCTTCTCAGCTCATCCTTTGTGCTCCTTACACAAGTACATATATGCCAAAAATATGGCACGAACTTACAGGTACTTTTCGCTTCTCTACGTCTCTTATCATGCTGCCTTCCATACTACCTAATGTGGATTATCTCTCCCCCTGTAGTCTCGCTCAGGCACATACTTGGGTAAAGACAATGCATGAGCTGAGGAGAAGTCCTTATGATTGTAGCTCCAACCCCCTAAAACCCGGCAGCTTCAAAGCAGTGGGACCCAGTTTTAGGAATACAGTTAAAATTGTTTGACTGCTAACCTTGAGAATCCTCTAGGATGATAGACTCTTCGGCTCATGGAAGCGGTTAATTGTTTGATTGCTGACTCCGAGTAATGCAGAATGCTCTAGGATGATAGACTCTTCGGCTTGTGGAAGGTCTGGTCAATGATGTTCCACAAACCATTGCTCGGTTGCCGTAAGTGGAGTATTGATGAAGTGGTTAATTGTCTGATGCCCTGACATCTGTATTATGAAGAAACATACAGGATGATTGTCTCTCCAGCTCACGGAAGGTGTCGTCAATGATATTCCACAAAATATCACTGCGTTAATGTAATTTGTCCTTGATCCAGTGATCCAGAAGGTTGCGGGGATAATCACTACAGTTTTCCCACGCGAAGGCCGCTACTGTCCCGGTGCTTTCCATCGGTGCGGACATCAGCGGCAACACTTTCGCAACCTCCGGCAACATTCTCGTCACCTCTCCAGAAATACAATAGGTGCGGGAGACATGGTGATTATGGCGTCAAGGGACAGCGCTCCTAGCGCCGGATGATGGTGTCCAGCAATTCGGCTGCGTCCACAATAAGATGGGATCAGGGGACACGGTAAGATGGGATGAGGAGATAAAGTGACTCAAGGGTCAAATCAGGAGGCACAGTAAGATGGGAAAAGAAGATACAGTGATCAAAACGTTGAGAGAAACTGGTCCTAGCGCTGCATGACGGCGTCCAGCAACTCAACAGCTCCGCGAATATGATGGGATCGGGAAACATGGTAATCCCAGTGTGGACAGAAACTGGTCCTAGCAATTGAACAACCGTATCCGAAAGCGCCGCATGACGATACCGCGCAATTAAACTGTGTCCACGGATAAGATGGAATCACTGGGCTGTTTGTATTCACCTTCCACTATTACCGCTGTTTTCGCACATTTTGTAATTAGAACACTCAGAATCGATATACCTGATGATACCATGTCACTCACAAATAGCCTTAGTACCAAGATGACATCGCAGAAAAAACCGGAGGCACTTTGAAGTGTGGCGATACGATTCATGACTTGTCCTCATCTTCAAGAGATGAGGGGACGCAGAAAGTCCCGTGCGACATAGCGTTGTCTGGTTGCGTGCTTCTCCGGTTATGGCCCTTGGTTACGTCGTCCGGCATGTTCGGCAGGGCCTGATGCCTTCTGGATGTCTCCTACCAGGACCTATTGTTCTCTGACGTCAGTGCTTGGCCCATTTGCCTGCAGGTCCGTTTTTGTTGTTCGTGCTGTAATTCTCTGATTTTCACCAGATGCCTTCCCGCCATCCAGTAGTCTTTCAGGAAGTTGACCCAGCTTCAAGGTCACCTTCCTGAACATCGTCGCTGGTGAGTTGGCCATAGGCGTGGATCCCATTGCCGCATCATGTGATTTGAGTTGTCTCTTGAGGATGTTGAGGTTATCTTATATCGTCCACTACAGATGACAGGGCCACCAGGTCTCCTGATATCCTGATCCACTGGCCCATCCATGGTAAGGATTGTCTGTGATCCATCCTTGGTGGTGATGGTGAGCCGTTTCCTCTGTTCAAATGAACTCATATCATTTACTATAGATGACACGCCAGATCCCTTGATATCCGGTCTACCGGTCCATCCGACCTGGTTCTTGAGTCACTAGGTTTCGAGATGACGGATGAGTTGGTGAGAACTTGCTGTGGTGCGCCTCTAGTAGGCACCTGTTTCGAGATGAAGAATGAGTTGGTGAGAATTTGCTGTGATGCGTATCCGGTAGGCACCTTCTCCTCACCATCTACAATTATAATCCTGTCCTGTCCTACAGAAGTACTCTCGCTACTATCAACAATAAGTGGTGATTTCTTTCTACCCGTTGGTCCACGTACTGGCATATTGAACGCGTCCGTTCGGACAAGGTGGTTGCTTTCGGCCGCATACAGCATCTTGGTAGCTATGTGTGCCGACCGGCGCTCCTTAGTCGCGTCCATGAACAGCGGAGTGCCATTATTTAGTGGAGCTCTGATGAAGTTCAGGAGGAGGGTCCTAGGCACGTCGTTCTCTTCACCGCTGACATATTCTTTGGGCGCTCTCATGGTGGCCTTTGGCTCGTTACTGTACATGCGGAAAAGGGCATCCGCGAGGGTATTGTCCGCCCCTGGCATATACAATATACTGAAGTCAAAATCACTTAGGACCTCAAGCCATCTGGCCTACCATTCGAGGTCTTTGTGGTCTTTTGAAAAAAATCAGTCAGTGACGCCACCGCTTCAGGATTCGAAGATCACTAACAACGGCCGCTCATGAACAAGATAGTTCTGCTGCGCGGAATTAAATTTGCCACACCGGAAGGCGGTGACATCAGCGGTCTCAAGGTCCGATCCATCAGAACATCACACCACTAGCGCCGCTCTGCGATGCGCTAGGTGAGCGAAGGGCCTGTCGCTTGACGTTACGGTGTGGATTAATACAGGCCCGCACCAGTTCATACACACACCAGTCCATGGGATTCCAGTGCCACTTCACGATGTGAGCAGCGATCTTGGACAGGTGCTTCATATGAATGCGAATTGCCTTGCATCCGTTCGCTAGATACCGACCGACCAAATGAACTGCATCAGTAGTTCTTTAGAGGTCGGGGTTCCAATGGCGGATTTCTCAACTTTATGAGGATCGAGGCAGATGCCATCGTCGCCGATCATATGCCCCAGGATGGTGAGTTCACGCAATAAGACAGATCGGGTAGGACAACTACCTGGTATGAACTCTGTGATCATATTAGCGCAACATGAATCAATCATGTATCCTACGTTAATTGTGAACTCCGGGTGGATGCCCCGTCCGTTGATACGCAAGAATACTGAGTCTCAAGAATATCCAAGCGTCGCAGAAAATGCCCAAAGAATGGAAGCCACTGCGCGTGCCGCGACCGGTCCAATTCTGGACGGTTGCGAGACACAGACGATATGCTCGTTTGTCGAGGGAGACTTGATATCTGTATCATCGAAGAACATTAATTTGGCGACGGGATTAGTTATCACGAATGTCTGGTTCAGTCATTGCCGGTGACCGCTGTGCACGCATAGTGCTACCTTCTTCATACTAGTGCTGGCCGGAGGGAGCTTGCTGTCAATGACGGCCGGTGCTGGACCTATGCACAAGGCCCGGTAGTTGATGACATCTAAGTTGGCCGGAGGGATCTTGAAGCCACTCCATGCCGGCACTGTCAACGCCTAACATTCAGTTGGTTATAGCAATCGATAGCAGTCGTGCTCGTCGCAGGCATGTTGCTCTCATTGCCGGGAGGCAATCGTCCGACGAAATAGGTCAGCTTGTTTGTACACATCAGTACCAGTCGCTATTTGTACCAGGTATGCCGGCCGTCATCCGATCTACCCAGGCCGCTAGCTAATTTATCCATACGTGCACTAGCTGTGGTATGTGTGAGTTGATTCAGTCCGGCACATTTTCTGGCTGTTCTCCCATGCTGCATTGTCGTCAGTCAGGATGTCTGGCCCCAGCAGCATCTTTAACATCAAAATGGTCCTCTTGCTTTGTATATCGCGCCTCATGGCGTTCAGAGAAGCTAACCAAAGGCTATTAGGCGAGACTGCTGACCCGGACTGGAAGTGATTATTCACAGACCGGACGGCCTATTGAATCCCATACCCGTGCCATCGAAATCATAGCCGACGGTTGAACCTGCACTTGCAGCGCTGAAATGCAGGTTACTGTCATTAATGCACGTATGAATAGACTGCGACGCCGGGTGGAGGTCACATTTAGTTCTACAATACTATACCGTTTGAATACCACTGTCAACAACAGGAATCCTTGATTAACAATATCCGGCCTCAACTTCAATTTACCCTAGTCAAATCAAGTTCATGTGATGCACGGCCCGAATGGTAGGCCAAATTTATCATCAGCACTCGGGTTGTAAGAACATTCTTGCAAGCCAATATACCGGTAATATAGCGAAAATGACGGACGTACATTGGACAATGCCTCGAACATTGTACCGAATCTATGTTTGAAGCGCGGGAAAGTGGAAACACCCTGCCACTGCTGTGGATATCTGCCAGGAAATTATGGCGGGGAAAATGATGGTGGGAAGTGTCTCATTGTTTCCTCGTTTTCTCTCTTGCTCTTCTCAGGTAACCTCTCTGACACACTGCGCTGCTTCCACGGAATTTGCTTCTTCATGCGCTCCAGGGTATCACACAGGGCTCCATTTATGAGTTCACGTTGGCAAGGATCCAGCCATGCTACTTCAGCCACCTCCTGAGGGCCGCCAATCTGTGCAGGTGCGTGATGCCGGGCGGCATCCAGCCCCACTACCTCACCTAGCGCAGGGGGCCGTCCTTCAGGACACAAGCCTGCCTCCACTTCAGGTCTGAAGGCGACACGGATGCCATTGCCGTCTATATATTTAATAGTGACGGTGAATGCGTCTTAGCCGATCAGAGTGTTGATCGTGTCAGTTGCTGCAAGATAAGGTTTGTCCGCCTTGTATTGTAAATATCATGAAAGCTGATCCATAGTTAAGACCAGGGTGATGTCAGGTCGGTAGCGGTGTGGTGAAACACACTGACCTGAACCCAATGACCGAAGGACAGGCTTGGTGTTGATTCTGGGCGTGGACATGGATCTGTAAGGGCGCAGAGTTCAAGATTTGGTATCTTGCTGGGATAAAGAGTATATATCAGTGGGGCTGGTGTGTTGTATGCCAGGTTTTCTCCATGAAGACTCTTTTCATATACCGGACTTCACAGCACATCATTACCAGGATCTCCGGATCCAATCCCCATATCTCCGACCATGCAGACCTCCAATGTCAGCCTGCTCAGCCCACATACATCCTAAGCCACTCCGAGTACAGTCTGACCCACAACTATGGCCGGACCTTCCTATCTCGGGCCTTGCAGACATGTCCACCATACATCCAATCCATGGCCCCATCACTATCCGGATTGCAAAGCTCTGGGTCTCTGTACCTCCGGAGAACTGCTGCACAAATCTCCAAACTGTTTTCAGGGATCTACACATTACCCCATGGAGACATCTCTGCCTCTCCAGCTATTGGCTCGCTCCGCTCCGTGTTGATAATCTATGCAGTTGTACTTACTACCATGTTTCCGCATGCTCCATACATAGCCGGGGACTATGCGTACTAATTCTTCCGCACGAGTATATGAAGTGGTCTAGAAACTCCAGCAGACTTTCACTCTGATGATGGCTTTATATGCTTACGCATATCTGTGTTCCTCATGAATTGCTCATGTCTATATGACTCTATTGCATTCTTACCCTAGGGCTCCGGCTCAAGTAATCCTCCAGCTGACGCCTATGTGACCATTCCTGAGGCAAGAGCTTTGATCGTGCTTTCCGGACTTCCTGCGAATTTCTGCTATCAATCCCGCTCACCTCCGGCTCATTCAATGGTCGTTGGCCACTGATTCGGTTTATGCCGGGTGCTCTTCGGAATGGCCTGTACCCATGTGAAACAATCTCCGGTCCTACTCGCCATAGTGGTACCATACCTTCCATTAGATCCACAGAAATCTGCGCCTCCGGACCTGTTCCGGACATCTCGACTGCTGTTCTCCAGTCCTATTGTCTACACTCCTCCAGCTCCTGTGCAGTATCTTCTTCCCCATGACGCTTGGCTTCTATGCTGTCCTAAACTAAGTACTACAGGTTGTCGTCTGTCCATTTCACTTTGGACTTGGTGCAAAAGACATTCCCTTATCCCCGTTGGCCGGACATGATTATGCATGATGTTTTCCCGCTCTTCCAGAAGTGGGTTGGCGCTTTGTTGCACAGTGCACTCCGTCCGAGGCTCTCCTCCACACCTCACCGGCACAAGTCCTTAGACTTTGTATGATTCACTTAGGACGTCCGCAAAGAATGCAACACAAGTTGAGCGAGTGGAGTCTGAAGGCAAGTCTCAAGTTTGGCTATCAAAACGGCACACCGTAGTTGACGTTCATACGGGAACGGCAACCAACAGGTGGGACCGGCACATCCCTGTTGATGTGCAACCCGGAACGGCAACCCGTAGTGGATGTTCACATCGGAACGGCGGCAAACCTGGGTTGTCGTTGATATCGGCATGGCAAGCCCTAGTTGGCATTCACATTGGAACGACGGCATGCCCCAGTGGTCGTTCATACTGGAACAGCAAGCCTAATTTGACCTTCATACGGAACAGCAAACCTGAATTGACGTTCATACCGGAACGGCAAGCCCTTGTTTACATGAATATTTGCACTCAAATGGCAAACCAAAGGTGACCTTCATACTGACACGGCGAACCTGAGTTGACGTTTATGCTGGAACGGCAAACATATGTTAGGAACGGCAAGCCCAAGTAGACATTCATACCAGTACAGCAGACCCGAGATGACACTCATTTTTGAACAGTAGCAATCACAAGTTCACGTTCCTACTGGACCGGCAACCCCAATTGACGTTCATATCGAAATGGCGGCAAACCCAAGTCGACATTTATCACGGAACGGCAAACCCAAGTTGACGTTCCTACAGAAGCGGCGTACCTGAATTGATGTTCATGCTGGGACGGCAAACCCAAGTTGTGAACGGCCAACCAAAGTAGACGTTCATACCAGTCCGGCAAACCCAAGTCGATGTTCCTACCGGAACGGCAAGCACGAGTGAACGATCATCCTGAGACAGCGGAAAGCCAAAGTTGACATTTATACCACACCGGCGGCACACCCAAGTTGACATTCATTCCGGGACAGCACACCCTAGTTGACGTTCATACCGGAACGTCACGTCCTGATTGAAGTTCATTCTTGAACGGCCTACCCATATTTGGAACGGTAAACCCGAGCTGACGTTCATATTGGAATTGGAGCAAACCTTCGTTGACGTTCATACCGGAACGGCAAGCCGTAGTTGACATTCATAGTGGAACGACGGCAAACTCCACTTGATGTTCATATCGGAATGACACACGGCACTTGACGTTCAGCCTGGCACGGCAAACCCATGCTGAAATTTATACTGGAACGGAAAACGTCACACCTGAGTTGACGATTATACTGGAACGGCATACCCTAGTTGACGTTCATACCGGAACGGCGGCACACTCAAGTTTATGTTCGTACCGGAACGGCAAACCCTAGTTGACATTCATATTGGCAAAATGGCAACCCCTAGTGAATGTTCATACCGGAACGGCAAACCCAAGTTGACATTTATACCGGAACAGCAAGCCAAGTGGGGATGGCACAACTGAGTTGTCGTTCATACTGGAACGGCGGACCCAAGTGGACGTTCATACTTGATCGGCAAACCCGAATTGATGTTTAAATTGGAACAGCGGCACACCCCCAGTTGACAGTCATATTGGAACGGTAGCAAACCCAAGTTGACATTCATACCGGAACGGCAAACCCATGTTTGGAACGGCACAACTGAGTTAACGTTCATACTTGAATGGAAAACCCAAGTTGACGTTCATACTACAACGGCCGCAAACTCAAGTTGACGTTCATACTGGAACGGCAAACCCAAGTTAGGAACGGCACAACTGAGTTGACGTTCATACTGGCATGGCAAACCCAAGTTCACGCTCATTCTGCAATGGAAAACTCAAGTTGATGTTTATACTGGAACGGCCGCACATCCAAGTTGACGTTCACACTGGAACGGAAAACCCGAGTTGATGTTCATACTGGAACGGCCGCAAGAGTTGACGTTCATACTGGAACGGAAAACCCAAGTTGACGTTCATACTGGAACGGAAAACCCGAGTTGACGTTCATATTGAAACAGCGGCATACCCGAGTTGACAGTCATATTAGAACGGTAGCAAACCCAAGTTGACGTTCATACCGGAACGGCAAACCTAAGTTGATGTTCATACCGGAACGGCAAACCCGAGTTGACGTTCATAGTAGTAGATCAACACAAACTTCAGAGCCAGCAACACCAACCTTGGCTCTGGGCCGCTTCCTGAGATGGGTCTGGACATTCCAAACCTTCCTGTACGGTGCGCTGATGGGAGCTATGCTCCCAAGAAGGACTTCTGGAGGTATATTGTCCAGCACTGTACAGAAGCCGATCCTGGACGTGGCCTGCATGTAGCCCTCAGAGACTGGCCAGCCAAATGCTCAAGGGAAAGAACAAGGCCATCTTCGGCTCGAAGTACCACCAGTGTGCTGTGATTGTGCTAATAGCACACAAAGTTACTCACCATTTGAAGGTACCAAGGAAACGAGTTGGCATTCCTTACCGCATATACAGAGTACAAAGAAGGTCAACACAGCCCTCCTTGCCGCTGTCAAATGCGCCAAGGACCGCGGAGAGATTATACCCCACAAGTAGCAGACCCTATAGTACATACTAATTCATGGATTATTTTAGTTCAATTTTGAATGGAGACATACCTTTTAAAGGTCGAACGGTCAAGACCGTTCGAACTTTGATTCCACAAGATGAAAGGTACACGCAGTAAGCCCCATGCTAAGGTGAGTTTGAGAGGGAGAGTGTACAAGGGGGCAAAACACCTGGAAGATGCGAGTTTTTAGAGAGAGAGGGAAGGTGGCAAAACACCTGCGTTTTGCCCCCTTGAGGACACCAGTTCTTAGACAGTCAAGAGAGGACAAGGAAGAGCACAACAGAACAAAGGAAGGAAGGGAAGAAGAGAACGGGAACAAACGCACGAACGAAAGAAGAGAAGGAACGAAGGCAGGAGGCAATCAAAATCGAATAAATCAATACATCTATGGTACCAAGGATGTCTACCGACTACCTCATTGAGGCGGCGAAGGCACCGAGGCCACGACCCCAAGGCACCATACCGGGATCACCCGGTCTGGGCCCAAAACGGGACCAGGTCGCACGTCACGTGAGCGACCTCACCCGATAAGGCGAATTTCGCCAGCTAAGTTTGTACAGGCAGAGTAATGTATTGAAGAAGTAGTTGATTGTTTGATCACTGATTCCTGTTTAAAGGATAAGTTCTCTTCCCAAGATTGATTCTCTGCTTATAGCAACCCCTGAGTTCTTGCCATCAATGGTTAAGTTCTCTTCGAAGTATACCCAAGATTGCCTGGCACTAATCAGCGCTAGGATCAATAATTCCATCACAACTGACCAACGCTCTGTGAGTAACACGGTGGTCAGAAATCAAACAATTGACCACTTCATCTATGCTTTACCTACAGCAACAGAGAAATGGTTTGTGGATCACCATCAACCAAACCTTCCATGAGCCAGAGTCTATCATCCTGGGGGATTCATAATTAACCAGGGGTCAGCGATCAAACAAGCAACTGCCTCATCTACATTACTCTGCCTGTAAAAAACTTGGTAGGGAGCAAATCCTAAAGAACTCAGGGGTTCCTGTAAGTGGAGAATCAAATTGTTGGGCTCCAGGCATTCTGCCATCCTGGACTTACCACCAGTCAACTAGAGGCAGGGTTTCCATAGTGGATCTTTGGCGTTAGAAGAGCACACTGTTTTAGGCAAGCATGGGGGTTCTTTGAAACCATTGATGGGAAGAACCCGGGGGTTGATGTAAGTGGAGAATCAAATCATTGTGCTCCATGCATTCTGGCGTCCTGGACTTACCGCTGGTCTACTGGAGGCAGGGTTTCATTAGTGGATCTTTGAAATTGGAAGGACACACTCAATGACTGAAATGGGAGAGGAAATGTGATCTGCCAGATGCAATGACGCGCCGGCCGGCTGCATTTTTCCTTAGTAACAAACTGGCCAGGGCACTGTCTACAGCCGTAGCAATGGGAAAAAATCCAGTATGCTGATGTAATAATCCACCGTCCAGGTTCTCCACCGCTACTGAGAATGCAGCCAGACACCACGTATGGCTGCCCTCGGCCGGCTAATGCATACTACTCTTCCACTACAACTTGAGTTGTCGGCCGACATCCAACCTACATGCCGGCAGATCATTGTGTACCTTCAACCTGGGAGGTCGGTCAGCATTCACTCCGCACCCACGTCCAGTTAACATGTACCACTCTGCAACTTCAACCTAGGCTGTCAGCCAGCACCCACCCTATGCCTCCAGCCTGTTACCGCACACCACTCTGCTAACATGAGGTATCGGCCAGAACCGAACCTATGTGCCGGCTGATCACTCTGCCACTAGAACCTGGGCTGTCGGCCAGCACCAACTCTACGCCTCGGCCTGCCTACTTCTACGTACACCGGCTGGTAGACATTTTACGGGAATTTGGCACATCCGCCGTACTGGTTCTACCGTGCTGTCTTGATTGAACTATGTGAAGCCGAAGCCGCCGGCTCAGATCGAGCCTTAGTGCTTATTGGACCATATCAAAGTTCTATGCTTCCCATCACCTACTTCTATTACAATATCAATATCGTAGCGGCGCCAGCGCCAGTCCTCGAGTCTTATATCAGCCACAAGTATATGACATACCACTCATTCAAACTGAACTGTAAACAAGGTGTTTATGGAAAACCAGATCACCATGCTCTACTTCCAAGGCTTCCATTTATCAGAACATTCCTAATTAGGTAAGAGCTTCTGTGTTTCTAGAAACTCCATGATGTATACTTAGTAGTAATGTCAATCATATTGAACCTGCTACAAATGATGGTGAATTAGAATTATCTCAATCTTCGCCCCTCGTCGGTGCAATTTTATTGTCTCATAAACATTCAAACTCAAACTTTGTTGTTCATTCATCTTTTTCGGGGGTCCCCACAAGTTTTCAACTTAGGAAGTCTTGTAATTTATCAAGTGGAAGAGTTGAGGACTTCAGCCTGGCCAGTGTGGTTACCACCACAGGAATCAAAATCTGTTTCCCTTGGACTCTGCATGTTCGAAACCTGCTGAACTACAGTTTTTTTCTATCGCAACACATGTTGGCATTCATGCATGGATGGTTTCTTTGGAAGCTCACTGTAACTGATCTTAGCCAGATAATTGCTACAACCGAATCAAGATCTGCCATCAATGGCGTTCCATGAACCATTTCTCAGTTGCTGTAAGTGGAGCATTGATGAAGTGGTTGATTGTTTGATCATTGACCCCTGAGTAATTAAGAATCTCCCAGGATGATAGACTCTTCGGCTCATGGAAGGTTTGGTCAAGGGTGTTCTCATCCTACGGGATTCTGAATTAATCAGGGGTCCTCAGTGCTCCGTAAGTAACTGTTTTATCAATAGATTACTCTGGCTGTAAAAACTTTGTGGGGGGACAATGTGACAATCATATTGGCGCTAGGTCCGCTGAGCTGAGTAATGTATTGATGAAACAGTTAATTGTTTGATCACTGACCCCTGAGTAATTAAGAATCCCCCAGGATGATAGACTCTTCGGCTCATGGAAGGTTTGGTCTATGCCATTCCACAAACCATTTCTTGGTTGCTGTAAGGGGACAGGCTCAACAGCATGGATATCCCTTTCTTCATGTGGGTGCACTCAGGCTTGCGAGGAATTTGACAAGATTATAGCCGGAGTATAGGGGGAAAGAATCCAGAGGGTTTCCGGATGAGTTTCCGATGAAGTTTCCGAAGGAAATCCGAAGGATATCCGGAGGAGGTTTCCGAGATGTTTTCCGGAGGTGTTCCGGAAATAGGGGTTCCGGAAGAGCGGACTAAGATAGGAATCGGAAAGGAATGACAATCCGGTTTATAGGAGTAGAGTAACTTCAGTACAGAGTAGATTTATTATTTCGACACTCATGACTTGTAGTTTACATGTTGTTCTTATACTAAATATGTGTGGAGTATCTCCGTCATCATCTCCAATGATATGACGGAGTCTGGAGTAAGTAGCTGTACACTATGCTATCATTGCTATGGATGAGTGTTAGTCTACTCCGCTACTTGACAGGTAGTCCGGTGATTAAGAGGAGTAACCTAATCCGGATGACAGGGTCACATGACCGGAAATACTTTCGGATACCACTTCCGGATATCTCTTTCATCTTCCGGATAGGGGCTATCGGACGCGGATTCTAACAGAATTGGCATCCTTTCTTTGCAGGTACACCAGTGCCTGGCACATCAAGCTCTATATAGAGCATTATTCATCCAACATGCGCCAAGCATCACGCCTGCACTCAAAACCGCTCGCGTCAAGAGTTCTGCCTCAGAGGTAAATCACTTGGTCTTTATCCCAGGCTTGCGAGGCATTGACATCCTTTCTTTCCTTCCACTGACAGCGACCCCTGAATTCTCGGTATGTAATAAGGCGCATGGCGCTGTGGCATGAGGCTACATGTAATAAGACCTGCCGTGTGGTTTAGCAATGACGAGAGTCAAGGTACTATGCACCAAACGGACCATTTATGGTCAAGTTCTCTTCGAAGAACCCCCAAGATTGCCTGGCACTAATCAGCGCTGGGATCAATAATTTTATCACAGCTGACCAGCGCTCTGTCAGCTACAGCTCGTGAATAGTGTGCTGGCCGGTTCCATAATATGAGAAGATACTCCGGCCGGCACGTCAGTACATCTGGTAGACTGTGCTTGGCCTACATGTACATACCGGTGATAGGATTCGGCCGGAGTCTATCATCCTGGGGGATTCTTAATTACTCAGGGGTCATTGATCAAACAATTAACTGTTTCACCAATACATTACTCAGCTCAGCGGACCTAGCGCCAATATGATTATCACATTGTCCCCCCACAAAGTTTTTACAGCCAGAGTAATCTATTGATAAAACAGTTAGTTACAGAGCACTGAGGACCCCTGGTTAATTAAGAATCCCCTGGGATGATAGACTCTTCGGCTCATGGAAGGTTTGGTCCATGGCGTGCCACAAACCATTTCTCGGTCGCTGTAAGTGGAGCATGGATGAAGTGGTTAATTATTTGATTGTTGATTATTGTGTTACTTACAGAGCGATGGTCAGCTGTGATGGAATTATTGATCCAAGCGCTGATTAGTGCCAGGCAATCTTGGGGGTTCTTCGAAGAGAACTTTACCATTGATGGCGAGAGCTCAGGGGTTACCATAAGCGGAGAATCAATCTTGGGTGTTCTTCGAAGAGAACTTAGCCATTGATGGTGATGTGACAATCATATTGGCGCTAGGTCCGCTGAGCTGAGTAATGTATTGATGAAACGGTTGATTGTTTGATCACTGACCCCTGAGTAATTAAGAATCCCCCAGGATGATAGACTCCGGCCGGGATCTTATCTCCGGTATGTACATGTAGGCCAAGCACAGTCTACCAGATGTACTGACGTGCCGGCCGGAGTATCTTCTCATATTATGGAACCAGCCAGCACACTATTCACGAGCTGTAGCTGTGGCAGATACGCAGTATGCCTGACGTACAGAAGTACCGGCCGGGATCTTCCACAAACGATTTCTCGGTTGCTGTAGGTGGAGCATGGATGAAGTGGTTAATTGTTTGATTGCTGACCACTGTGTTACTTACAGGGCACTGGTCAGCTGGCAACCGAGTAATGGTTTGTGGAACACCATAGACCAAACCTTCCATGAGCCGAAGAGTCTATCATCCTGGGGGATTCTTAATTAACCAGGGATCCTCAGCGCTCTAAGACCAAGTGATTTACCTCTGAGGCAGAACTCTTGACGCGAGCGGTTTTGAGTGCAGGCGTGACGCTTGGCACATGTTGGATAGATAATGCTCTATACAGAGCTCAATGCGCCAGGCATCAGTGTACCTGGAAAGAAAGAATGCCAATCCCTCGCGAGCCTGAGTGCATCTGCATAAAGAAAGGGAAATTCATGCTGCTACGCCTGGATAGATAATGCTCTATATAGAGCTCGATGCGCCAGACATCAGCTAACTACATTTTGTTTGTTAACATGATTGCTTTCCTTGGGCTGCTCATGGGCCAGCGCGCCCAGCCCCCCCAAAAAAAAACTGTTCATGTTAAGAGTCCTGCCTCAGAGGGAAAAATGATCTGCCGGATGCACTGACGTGCCGGCCGGCTTCATTTCCCTTACTAACAAGCCGGCCAGGGCGCTGTCTGCACGCCTGTAGAAATGGGAGAAATGCAGTATGACTCATGTACTTATCTACTGGCCGGGTTCCACCTTTACTGAGAATGCAGCCAGGACGCCACCTATGGCTGCCCTCGGCCGGTTACTGCATACCACTCTTCCACTCCAACTTGAGTTGTCGGCCGGAATCTAACCTACATCTCTATGTATCAGCATTGTCATTCTCGCCTGTCAACTCTGCACTATCCAGAACGTTTTCTGCACGGTTTCCCAACTCTCTTCGTGTCGCATCTGGCGTGATATCAACTGGACGGCTGTTCAAACTGTGATCAATGGACACACTTGCGACGTCAACTCAGTCTCGTTCTCACTGGATAAGACTCGTATTGCAACTGGATCTCTTGATGGAACTGTGAGACTGTGGGATGCAGCGGCAGGGCGGCCAGTAGGCAAACCCTTGCTGGGGCACACTGACTCAGTTACCTCAGTTTCTTTCTCACTAGATGATGGGACAAAAATTGTGTCTGGCCCGTACGACGAGACTGTCCGTCTGTGGGATGTAGTAATATGGCAGCCCATTGGTGATTCCTTACGTGGGCACACTTGCAGTGTTTTATCAGTCGTTCTCGCCAAACGGAACTCACATCATGACAGGTTCGGCGGAGAAGACTGTCTGAATGAGGGATGTAGCAACATGGAAACCAATTGGTCAACCCTTGGAGGGGCCCACTGATTGGGTCAGATCAGTCTCATTCTCGCCGGACAGTGGGACTCACATCATTTCCGGTTCAAATGATAAGACTGCGGCTATGGGAAGTAGCGACAGGGCAGCCAGCTGGTGGGCCCCTGGTGGGATACACTCGTGTGGTTACATCAGTCTCGTTCTCTCCAGGTGGGGCTCGCATCGCGACTGGTTCTGTGGATATCACTGTCCGGTTGTGGGATGTAGAACAGACTTTAGTGCTGCCGTGGTCCGGTCCGGTTCAGAGGCAATAAGGTTATGCGATTACCCGTTTCGAGATACCACCGATAACGGGCCCGAGCATATTCAAGTTTAGTCTTGGGGGTATTGATCTTCAGCAGCGTTGATGCCGTCGCGGATGTGACGTAGTATGGAAAGTAATCGTTCGTGCGTCGTTGGTGGGGCTAATTCGTCGCGGCGCACATAGTTATCAGAGCATTGCGTCTCTGGACTGGAGAAGTCAATCTGAATCTTATTTGCACTATGAGCAAATCACAAATGTTCGACATTCAAAAAAGTGTGTCTGGACCCTCTGTACATGCCAGAATGTCGTCGACGAAGTCCAAGGGTCGTCCTGTTTGAAAAATGATCACCAATCACTTGATCCAACAACAAAAGTTCCAAATTCCTCCAATCGTGATGTTTATCAATGCAACTACTGTTCGACATGTATAGAAGGTCGCGATAACAGACACATCAATCATATTCTTGACCGGAATGGCGGCTTGCCCCACAGCCCCGAACCAAGCTCGCTCAGAAGTCCGTAACTATCTTGCCTCAAAGAACGGAAATCAAGCATTACTACTCACCTATCCCAAATGCAGATTCTGCTTCATCCGAGCCTCCATCAACTACGACTAATACTCCACAGAAATGGAAGAATTTCTTTGGGGTTGTGGATCTCCCAGTCACTCCAGAGCAAGCAACGGGTGCAGATTTCAGATTGTTATTGTTTCGGTGAGTTCGATGGGAAACTCTCCCAGTCAGCACCGAACGCTGTCCATTGAAGGCGTTCGCAATCATAATCCACTTAATTGTACCTCATGCTGCCGACGTCGAGCGTTATTTCTCGGGTCTGAGTGGGGTACAATCTGTAACACGTTGCAACCTATCCATTCAGACTTTTTTGAGTCTCTTAGCAAGCTCCGAGCAAGCTACGCCAATTTCTTGCACAAAGTGACGAATCCGGCAAGCCAGCACGTCACAAACATGCCCATATATGCACACTCAACCAGAAGATGGACCTGACATAGCCTTAGCAAAGGAACTTCATAGGTCTTTTGCATGGGCGCCTCCACTTACTGGTAACTCTTGCAGCTCGGACAACGAATTTCTTGTAGGTCCAGAGTCAATGACGGATGAAGAGCTGCTTGAAGAATTTAGCAAGTTTGAAACCGAGGCTCTAGAATCACACCGTGGCTTGCAAGGTGGTGCTGACGAAGTCCCAGATATTTTCGAAGGAGGTATTATTGACTGGAACGAGCTGGAGAAAGTTGATAAAAGAATTACACCTGCAGGATTTATTGAAGAGATTTACGTGATTGGCCGTGGGTCACAAGGCACGGAGGCGGTCTGGATGTTGCACTGTTATCGTCGGAAGGTGTAGTGTCTAATGCAATAGCTTAGATAATATTTTTGCCATGATCTTGAACTACTCTAGAACACTCTAAACAATTCTGCCGATTTTTGCCATTCTGCAGAACTCGCTCCAAAATATTTCTGCCCACAGCACTGGCTGTGAGGGTGGCTGACAAATGTTCTGTTCCAGCCGCGGTTGGGCTGAGTTTCAAAGGTTTGCGCATGTTTCCGGTTTACCAAGCACTACCGCACTAGTAAACCGCCCAGGTCCGCCCTACCTCTCCAGCAGCGGTGGGAAGGAGCCTGCAGACCACCATGCTCTACTTCCAAGGCTTCCATTTATCAGAACATTCCTAGTAAGGTAAGTTCTTCCATTGGCCTACGAACACCGTGTGCGACCATTCTAATGTGTCATGTAGCTTTATTCCCGCTACCGTAAGGGAGTGGGTTAATCGTGTTTTATCACTGGGACCTCATTCAAATCGGTCGTCTTCCTGCGTCTGTTGCTTTTGACCTTCAATTGTATTCTTCTCTCATCTTTGATTGCTCGTTCGCTGGGCTATTTGAGCCCAAGTTCACGTTTCGCTGAAATCCCCATGGCGTGCTCTCACTACCGATGTCAAGTTTGAGGTCGCGTGTGGTCTCGATATCATGTTTGGAGGAACTGGATGGCTGCGTGACCACCCTACTTCCAAGGCTTCCACTTCTCAGAACCTGGTAAGTGCCTCCATTGGCCTCCGAACACCCTGTGCGACCCTCCACGAACTCCTACTCGCACTTCAGTGCCGAGGGTTCTTCACATCCCAACTTAGAGTCGCCAACCACCTTCAATGGCACGTCAAACTCTCCGATTACACCGCGAGACCGTTTAACAAATACCATTCGGTCCGTCATGATGCTTCAGTCCGCAACGTCTTCTCCTAGCAACCCATTCTCTTCACCTGCGCGGACTTCGTCGGTGTTCAGAGATGCGTCAATATCGAGAGTGATATCAGGAACAAGTGTCGCTACAACATTTAGAGGAACCAAAGTCGCTTCCTCATACACAAGCTCAAGAGCTTAGAATTAACGCAAGATTTGGCTGCGCATTCAGCACTGGTCAGGCACTTACAGTTTTCACCCAATGGGAAGTTTTCAACAACTTCGAGGTAGGACCTCTGTAATATATTATGTATTGACATTTCTTTGATAGCCAGGATCGGACGTCCATCATCTTCCACGTCGGGGTGTGGTGCTAGTAGTTGATCGAAACGTGGCAATAATATTTCTACAGGATCCTTGTGTGCCCCATCGTGTGGTTGCACACGCTTCTGGCAGAGTGGGTCAGGTTACTTGGTGCGCTATTCTTGCTTCATGTTGTTGGCTTGCTGACGTTTTGAAAAGGTCCCCAGTTCGTGTGCTTCTCCTTACAAGGCTAAATGGGCTGTCAAAATTTGGACCAAGGTTAGTTGAACGGGAAGGAAGTAACGCCATGCTAAGTTATGTGTTATTTTTAGGATGGAGTGTGTCGAAAGACCATCAAACATTACCATCATATCCAGTCAATTGTGTGGTTTCCTGGAGGGGAAGGTGAGGTTCTAATTGGCATCCGGGAGACTATGCCAACAAGTGATCTCCCATAGTGTTTCTATCCATCGAGGGTAACAAAGTGGTCAAATTGGTGAGCAGCTATCGTGTTCTTATTTATGATATACCCACTCATTTCCACAGGGTCTTAATGGCGATGTGTGTGTACCAAGGTCAATTTTTGGAATGTCACTGAAGTCTCGTCTTTCAGGTCCTTGACACGTATCACTTCAATTGGGTGTTCCTTCATAATGTAGCCATTACTCCCGATCTGCGGCGGTTGTTAGGTATCGGATCGATCCTATATTCTCCTGAAGGATTGCATCCTAGCAAGTCCCGAGTAGAAAAACAGCTTTTGGGTGAGTTCACTTTCGTCCTTTGTGTGATCCAACTCCTTATCTATTTTAGTTTTATAATATTGAGACGAAGGTTATTGAAAGGTGAGACCATCGTTGTGATGCTCTAAGGCATGTATTGATGACTTGTGGCAGCCAGACACTAGTGCCCAATGATGTCCGTGACATGACGCTGGCGAAGAACGGACAAGTGGCTCTGGTGTCTTATGAAAACGAGGTCTGTCGGTATATCGCCGATTAGGCTATGTTGCTCAGTTTATCTCGTGGATACACTTAGGCATTTCCCCAGCTGTGGGAGTTGGAAATGGTCAAGGATCAGGCGCGACTGACTCTGTGTCATACTTATATGCAGGTGCCGGTTGACTTTGCAGGACCGAGCTATTTTGGGGGCAAGGATGATCAGCTTGTGCTTTGTGCTAGCAAGGGTGCGCTATTTCCAGTTCCCCCCAGCCCCATAACTAATGAAGTACTGAGCAGCTCATTCTAATGTGTCATGTAGATTTATTCCTGCTACCATAAGGGAGTGGGTTATATCGTGTTTTATCACTGGGACCTCATTTAAATCGGCCATTTTCCTGTATCTGTTACTTTTGACCTTGAATCACATTCTTCTCTCGTCTCTTCTTCAATTGCTCGTTTGTTCGGCCATCATCTGGGCCCAAGTTCGCGTTTCGCTGAAATTCCCGTGGCCTCAGTGGTTCATTGCCATGCGCTCGCTACTGATGTCTAGTTTGAGCACGTGTATTCTCGATGTTGTATTTGGGATGCACTGGATTGCTGCGTGGCCACCGTTTTATGGGAAGACGAGACTCCCGTCTCCAATCTTCCATGTCTGGCCTTCAAGGTGGTGACAGTGTTTCATTGACCTCGTTTCTAAATATCTGCTGATTTCCTGCTGTGTTTCTAGAAACATCATGTAGTATACTTAGTGGTAATGTCAATCATATTGAACCTCCTCCTGCTGACGAATTAGAATTATCTCAGTCTTCGTCCCTCGTCGGGCAGTTGTATTGTCTCATAGACGGTCAGATTTGAACTTCATTGTCCATGTCGTCTTTTTCCGGCCGTGTCATTCATGCCTTGCGCCATGATAACGAGGAAAATGGCGTCACTGCATGCAAGATTATTATCGACCTTCTACGGTCATTTCGATCGCTGACAAAAGAGCTGGTCGCCGAATACATGAAAATTCTTCAAGATGTATTTCGCAACATGAGGGGACTTGTCCTTGAAACACTCTGCGAGGACTCCCCTGTTCTTGATCCCAATGTTGTCGTTCCCAGCATTCGCAGTTCCAAAGTCCTCGCCGAGATGGGAATGGTAGCTGTCACTGTTTCTCAGAGCCACTGCTCACTTTGTCCTTCACGTCATTCAAGCCACACTCTGCCTCAACTTCGAGGTTCTGGGTCTTGAATCTCCCGCACAGAAAAAGTCAGAGAAGATTATGAAGCCATGGGATCTTACTGGTCCGGCATGGCACCCACCATGAAGAATCCTCAAGCGTATATGGATTTCATCACTGGGCAAATCAAGGTATGCATCCTTGGAACAATTTCTATATTCGAGAGTATTCATTGCATAGATGGTATTTTATGTCGCATATGACATGTGAGGCTTTGGAGAACAGTTTGATTCCTTTGGAGAAAGGCTTATTTTGGCTGCTCTTCGACTAATGCAAAACTTGCCTTCCAATGGCATACAAGCACAAAAGGTGAGTCACCTGAATCAAAAACGTGACCAGACCTAATACATCTTCTAGGATCTAATAGTGGTACTACGGCATTTGATCGGCACGCAGCATCGGAAGGCGCTTTTACCACAGATTGACAAACTCTTCGATGAACATATTCTTCTTGGAGATGGAGTGGATAGTAAAGAGACTTTGCGGTGAGTTCAGTCGATCCGTCAATGAGGAGCTATAGTTGATCATCATGAATCAGTCCGTCGGTTTACGCCTCAGTCGCAGACCTCGTGCACCACGTCTGAGGTGGACTATCGGCTAATCAGCTCGCGCGTGTGGCGAAGCTGTATTCCGCGTTAATCCATAATTCGTACTTCAGTCATAACTTGCATATGCTGTTCTCCAAGATGATGTTCGGTCTGATCGAGAATATTACAACGAAGGAGACTGTTCAAGGTGCTGCACGGGCACTGACTAGTGCAACTACGGTCTGTCATGGATACCCCTACAGACAGCACTCTCCCCGTGAATATATATCACTCGTCCGTGCGCGACTATGTTTCCGACCCATCAAACTGCAGCCTCCCTCAAGTACACAATATCACATCACCTCACTCCCTGCTCGCATATTCCTCTGTCCGCTTGATAAAAGCAAGTCCAAAAAGCACAACTCTCTTAAACGCACTCTCAGAACTGAAGAAGCAAAGCAAAGCTATGCAACCTGAGGATCCCCATAGGTTACGAGACTCATTAGCGTTCCTTGTTCAGCCGCTAGGGCCACTATCAGCTGTCAGCTGTATGCTGTGGCTTCGAGAAGATCGTACTTCAGATTTACAATGTTGGCTGGCTTCAGATCCAGGCAGGACATAAGTGGCTGGAGACCGAGGGAGGGCGACAATGGCTGGAGACCAATGGAGGATGAGACTGGCTGGATGACGCTGGAGGAATAAACTGGCTGAAGACCGAGGGAGGACGATATTTGCTGGAGACTCTTACAGGACAAGTATAGCTGGAGAACAAGCAAGGGCGAGACTGGCTGGAGACCGAGGGAGGACGAGAATAGCTGGAGACTGAGGGAGGACAATACTGGCTGCAAGGACAAAACGGGCTGGAGTCCGAGGCAGGACGAGACTGGCTGGACTCCGAGGAAGGACGAGACTGGCTGCATACCAGAGGACAACAATGGCTACAGACCCGGCGAGGACGAGATTGGTTGGAGACCAAGAATGGCTGCAGATTCCAGGAGGACGGGAGTGGTTGTAGACCCAGCGAAGACGAGAATGGGTGGAGACCGAGAGAGGACGAGAATGGCTGCAGACCGAGCGAGGACAAGAATGGCTGCAGACCGAGCGAGGACGAGAATGGCTGCAGATATCAGGAGGACAGGAGTGGCTGCAGACTCAGCGAGGACGAGACTGGCTGCGGACCGAGGGAGGCCGACAATGGCTGGAGACCCAGGAGGACGAGACTGGCTGGAGACCTGGGGAGCACAAGACTGGCTGGACACCCTGGGAGGACGAAGATGGCTGCAGACCGAACGAGGACGACAATGGCTGCAGACCCAGGAAGTACGAAAATAGCTGCAGACTGAGGGAGGACGAGACTGGCTGCAGACCCAGGGAGGACGGGACTGGTTGAGGAACTGGGGAGGACAAGACCGGCTGCAGACCGAGGGAGTATGAGAGTGGCTGCAGACCGAGGGAGGACGAGAGTGGCCGCAGATCGAGGGAGGATGAGAGTGGCTACAGACGTGGAGTGGACGGGTGTAGCTGCAGACCCAGGAAGTATGAGATTGGCTGCAGACAGAGGGAGGACGAGAGTGGCTGCAGACTCACTGGGACTGGCTTGAGTCCAAGGGAGGACGACGATGGCTGCAAACCAAGGGAGGACAATGGGTTGTACCCCGGGTCCTAAAGTTATGTAAGCAGCACTGCTTTGATCGGGAAGACTCAGTAATACCACTACATAACTCATCACTAGATGTCGTCAACCATCGTCTGTCGCCAGGACATCCAGGAGGATAGATTGCTATCCCTCAGGGGTACGGATAAACTCTTCGGCACTGGCGATCATCTTAGGGCTCAGAAAGCCTGAGGGGCGAGAAATGATCGGACAATATGCCCGGCCTGAAACTGCAGCACAGCATTCCCACCAACCATGATACTTTGGTCGAACCAGTTCCTGGTTCCGAGGTCTATATCCCAATATCACAACAATTGCTTTTGGCAATTCAATTACAGGAACTTGCCTGAGGTTATCTGCTTGTGGCTGCTCTCGCCTGTACCTCCACTCCTCTCATTCTGGCGCCTTCAGGTGTCGTTCGCATATGTTAGAGCCACCTCAGCATTTGCTGATGTGCGCTGGGCATATGCGTTAAGCACTGGAAAAGGGCTTGTACCTTGAGGGAGAAGAGGCTGATCTCGAGGATGATTGGGATGATATTTTTTTTAACTTGACCTATGTATCTATAGCATATTCTAATGTCAAGTACCCGCATACTCGCCACTACCCGCCACTACCCGTCATGAGACCCGTACCTGTTGGTACCCTTGCGTATACGGGTACAGGTATGGGTATGACCTTCGATACCCGCGGGCTAATCCCTACGGCTGCCACCCGGGGGTCGCTGTTGGCCGACGTCGAGGGTCCGAAGCTTGCGCATCTTTGGACTGACTCCGATATTTCGTTCTTGAACCCTTCCTGCAAATTAACATCAGCATTAACGTTCTTGACTTTGGAATATAGCTTACATTTGTCTTGAACGCTGAGATTAGTGGAGTTACCATTCTCCACACCCAACCATAATCACTCATCATCTTCTCCTGCTCAGAAGTCGAGCGCTGGAGGAACCGCGCAATCCGCAGCTGAATGTCGCGTTCCGGGATATTGTAATATTCTTCAATACTCCGCGGGAACTGCATGTCACGCTGTCTCCGAATGCGAGTTTCTTGCGATTTCAATGTGCGGCGCTGAGTAAGGAGCGGGAGGAGGGATTTGAGGTAGTTGTAGCGGATCTGAGACAACGCGTCATCCATATCGTGCTGGAAGCGCTTCATAGGTCGTGCATCGTTATACAGCTCCTTTAGAACATTGTCAGACTCGTCCAAAGTTGCAAACAAACAAAGACGTACATTAATGGCAGCGAGATAATCAACCTGGATCAAGTCTTCTGTATCTAGTCGTCTGGGTTAGCAGAATGGAGAGGGATGTGTCTCTCATGAAACCCATTTTTTCCTTTGTTCGCTTCTTCGGGTTGTCGTAGGCCACTTGCAGAAGACATCGTGGCTAGCAGGAAATCATGGACCTGACTTTGAAAGAATACCAATTACGGGAAAATTCGAGGTGACAAGTGTGCGGCAGAGGCGAAATTCTGATAATCGTCCAATGTCAACACGATTTATTGCCGAGGAGACAGTTGTTACCAGTTCTGTATTACTTGAACGGCTACAGTTGCTTATACACTACTAATGTATACATTATGAGCAAGTCGACTGTATGTAAATTGATTTTGGGGTGACGGAGATGAGTATACTGCACTAATCGATATGATTACCTGGAAGATCATACTTTGAGAGTATGCGTCTAAGTCAGATCAATATGCAAAGAAGATATCCGAGTCAAAAAGCAGGCCATCCTCAGGATAGTTCCTGGTTTGAAGGGGCGCTGATTGCCAAACCCTCTTTGTGCCGTCATTTTTCTTTCCCCAGTGCATCCCGAAAAGTTCAAATGCGTTGAGTTCTGTGAAAGACGTCAGAGCACGGGCTACCTGCTCATAGAATTCCTGTATCACAAAAATCAATGTTCCTGAGCGCTACAAGTGAAAAGCCATGATAACTTACGACAGTGGGAGGAATGAAAATGTCCTTGGTTGACATCACTCGCAAATAGACCAAGTGGGGTACATGCTTGTACAGTGTTTCCAAGAAGGGCACAGGAGGTGCATTTGTAGTGATCTCCAGAATGACTACAGGGACAGTTGAGCGGGCAAGCAGAGGAATATCATCCTCCATAAGACTTCCTCCGTTTAGATGAATGCTCCTCACCGGACGGCCGGGAACAATTAATTTCGCTGTCCAGGGTGAGCCAATGAACTGCTCCAGTTGGGGAATGGAAGTTGGAGCAGGGTATGGGAGTGAAGAATTGCATGTGAACATGGTAGGGATAGAATCCACTTCAAGCTTGAGAAGTGATGGTGTCCTATCAAGGAACCGGGCGACGTTTTCATCGAAAGAAAAGGAAGAGGTGAAGTGAAGCAAATGCGGGAAGTGGATACGATTAGACGCTTCCTTCAACACCCAGCTCACACTCGAATCCATGAGGAGAGTAAGAGAGGTCAACTCTGACATATTAAGAATAGCTTTAGCAAGTTGGTGATAATAGGTGAAGAAGACGGCAGCAGGTGAATCTATGGCGATGTAAAAGGACCGTACGAATCGCGCGACATGTGGTTTCTTCGCAAGAGTGTCAATGACACATAAGTTTTGCAACCAGGCAGAAGCCAATACATTGCAGTAGAGGACGCGCTGTGCCACTGGACAGAGAGTGGAGCACGTTTGAGCAAGAGCAGCGAGAGAAGAGTAAGGAAGATACTGCATGACGCCGTCGAGAAGCTCGACTGGTAAGCTGTGAATGGACATGGGTGCTTAATGCAACCTGAGCTGCCAGTGAACGTGGGACCTCTTATAAAGGTGAGCCTCGGGCGCACAGGCCGTAGCCATCTGCAAAACCACTGAAATTAACGCTTAGCTTAAACGCATTACGGAACTTATGAACGCTTACGACGTGCAACCGCAAGATCGTTCATATAAGTTTTGAAGGCAATAAACGGCTTGACGGTGACGAACTGATACTACTAGTTCACGCCAGAAATATTCAAATACTGTTGATATATAGTGTTGATTTGAATCATTTGAGTAAGTGCGAGGAATGGAAAGATTGTTGAGACTCGTCCTTCTCGGCACTTTTGCCAGCATTGTCCACGTGTCATCCGGCTCAAATCAAGCTCAGGACATCTGGGTATCACTAATATAGTTCCAGGGCTCCAACATAAATGTCGAAAAGCGGGTGGTACCCAGACACATCGGGGCTATCAATATTTAGCAGCGGATTATACACTATATGGCTATATATTATATATATCTCAACACATTTTCATATTGTTTTAGATGTCTCATTTGATAGAATACATCACTGGGATTCCATTGCACCAACTTTTAAGGAAATTGGTGGTCGGAAACATGAGTTATGATCATTTTACTGTTAATTGAGTGATTTAACTCAATCACTATATTAGGACAGTATAACTCCATCATAGGACATCAAATATCTAACAGATGCACTGGTATATATACTATAGTGATGGGGATATATGATTTTGCACTCATTTCTAATATTGTCATATGTTGTCTGCTGGTCCAGGGGGAGAGGGTAAGCAATCATCTTACAAAAAATTTCTGGAGCTTCAAAACTTGGTGTGTTGTCTTCTATGACCTTCAAATCAATGGGAAGAAGCTTGGTTGCATGGTTGATGGTGCCTGATATGTGTATCTTCAAATGTACCTACCACTACTATAGACTCTAGGTCTACCATCTGACAAAAAATTGCTGGAGCTTCAAGACTTGGTGTATCATCTTTAGTGACCTTGAAAATGGTAGGAAGCAGTTTTCTTATATGATAGGTCATGTCTAGTATGTCTGACTTGAGATGGGCCTATACCTACTATAGGCACCAAGTCTATCAGCTGACAAAAAATTGCAGGAGCTTCAAGACTTGGTGTATCATCTTTAGTGACCTTCAAAATAGTGGGAAGCAGTTTTCTTAGATGATAGGTCATGTCTAGTATGTCTGACTTGGGATGTGCCTCTACCTACTATAAGCACTAAGTCTATCATCTTACAAAAAATTGCTAGAGCTTTAAGACTTGGTGTATCATCTTCAGTGACCTTTAAAATGGTAGGACACAGTTTTCCTAGATGATAGGTCATGTCTAGTATGTCTGACTTGAGAGAGGCCTCTAGCAGCTATATGCACCAAGTCTATCATCTGACAAAAAATTACTGGAGCTTCAAGACTTGGTGTATTATCTTCAGTGACCTTCTTAGATGATAGGTCATGTCTAGAATGTCTGACTTGAGATGGGCCTCTACCTACTATAGGCACTAAGTCTATCATCTTATAAAAAATTGCTAGAGCTTCAAGACTTAGTGTATCATCTTCAGTGACCTTGAAAATGGTAGGAAGCAGTTTTCCTGGATGATAGGTCATGTCTAGCATGTCTGACTTGAGAGGGGCCTCTAGCAACTATATGCACCAAGTCTATCATCTGACAAAAAATTACTGGAGCTTCAAGACTTGGTGTATTATCTTCAGTGACCTTCAAAATGGTAGGAAGCAGTTTTCTTAGATGATAGGTCATGTCTAGAATGTCTGACTTGAGATGGGCCTCTACCTACTATAGGCACTAAGGCTATCAGCTGACAAAAAATTGCTGGAGCTTCAAGACTTGGTGTATCATCTTCAGTGACCTTCAACATGGTAGGAAGCAGCTTTCCTAGATGATAGTTCATGTCTAGTATGTCTAACTCCAAATAGGTCCCCACATACTATAGGCACCAAGTCTATCATCTGATAAAAAATTGCTGAAGCTTCAAGACTTGGTGTATCATCTTCAGTGACCTTTAAAATAGTAGAAAGAAGCTTTTCTGTATGATAGGTCATGTCTAGTATGTCTGACTTAAGATGGGCCTCTACCTACTATAGGTACTAAGGCTATCATCTTACACCAAATTGCTAGAGCTTCAAGACTTGGTGTATCATCTTTATTGACCTTTAAAATACTAGAGAGAAGCTTTTCTGTATGATAGGTCATGTCTAGGATGTCTGACTTGAGATGGACCTCTAGCAACTATAAGCACCAAGTCTTGAAGCTGACAAAAAATTGCTAGAGCTTCAAGACTTGGTGTATCATCTTCAGTGACCTTTAAAATGGTAGGACACAGTTTTCCTAGATGATAGGTCATGTCTAGAATATCTGACTTGAGATGAGCCTCTAGCTACTATAGGCACCAAGTCTATCAGCTGACAAAAAATTGCTGGAGCTTCAAGACTTGGTGTATCATCTTCAGTGACCTTTAAAATACTAGGGAGAAACTTTCCTATATAATAGGTCATGTATAGTATGTCTGACTTGGGATGGGCCTCTATCTACTATAGACACCAAGTCTATCATCTGACAAAAAATTGCTAGAGCTTCAAGACTTGGTGTATCAGCTTCAGTGACCTTTAGAATGATAGGAAGCAGCTTTCCTAGATGATAAGTCATGTCCAGAATGTCTGACTTGAGATGGGCCTCTACCTACTATAGGCAGTAAGGCTATTACCTGCCAACAAATTGCTAGAGCTTCAAGACTTGGTGTATCATCTTCAGTGACCTTTAAAATACTAGGGAGAAGCTTCTCTATATGATAGGTCATGTCTAGAATATCTGACTCAAAATAGGTCTCCATCTACTATAGGCACCAAGTCTATCATCTGACAAAAAATTCCTGGAGCTTCAAGACTTAGTATATGCTCTTTAGTGACCTTTTAAATAATAGAGAGGAACTTTTCTAGTTGATAGGTCATGTCTAGCATGTTTGACTTATGATCAGTCTTCAGCTACTATCAGCACCAAGTCTATTATCTGATAAAAATTTCCTGAAGCTTCAAGACTTGATGTATCATCTTTAGTGACCTTTCAAATGATAGGGAGAAGCTTTCTGTATGATGGGTCATGTCTAGCATGTCTGACTTAAGATTTGCCTTTAGCTATTATAAGCATCAAGTTTATCATCTGACAAAAAATTGCTGGAGCTTCCAAACTTGGTTCATCATCTTTGGTGACCTTGACAATAATAGGGAGAAACTTATATAAATGATAGATGATGTCTAGAATGTCTAACTCAAGACAAAATTCTAGCTAACATAGATACCAAGTCTATCATGTGACAAACAATTCCTAGAGCTTCAAGACTTGGTCTATCATCTTCTATGATCTTTAAAATAGTGGACATAAGCCTATTTAAATTATGAATGATGTCTGAAGCATGTGGCTTTAGATAGACCCCTGACCACCACAGATACTATGTCTATCATCTAACTAAAAATTGAGAGTGGTTCAAAACTTGGTCTTCATCTTCTGTGACCTTTCCAATGTTAGGAGAAAGCTCACTTGAATGATAAATGATGTCTAGAATGCTGGACTTCAATGACTCTTTACTCACTAGATGGTTTCCAAGATATTTAGCTTTAAATCAACCTTGACCTACCATAGCCCCTATGCTGCAAACAATTCAAACTTGAAGCTAGTTTACCAGATTTCATCTGACTAGTAGCACAATATTTTGTTGACATTGTTTATATACATGAGGTCTAAGCACACAGACCAAGATAAGAATATCATAAATGTGCTTGAATGGAAGGCATAGATGTACTAAATACAATGAAACACAGAAGAAAAGTTGGTTGCTACAGAAAGACAAGCAATCCATATTGATAAGCTAAACTTGTTGCACCAACTTTTAAGGAAATTGGTAGTCAGAAACATGAGTTATGATCATTTTACTGTTAACTGAGTGATTTAACTCAATCACTATATTAGGACAGTATAACTCCACCATAGGACATCAAATATCTAACAGATGCACTGGTATATATACTATAGTGATGGGGATATATGATTTTGCACTCATTTCTAATATTGTCATATGTTGTCTGCTGGTCCAGGGGAGAGGTTGAGCAATCATCTTACAAAAAATTGCTAGAGCTTCAAAACTTGGTGTGTTGTCTTCTATGACCTTCAAATCAATGGGAAGAAGCTTGGTTGCATGGTTGATGGTGCTGAGATGTGTATCTTCAAATGTACCTACCACTACTATAGACTCTAGGTCTATCATCTGACAAAAAATTGCTGGAGCTTCAAGACTTGGTGTATCATCTTTAGTGACCTTCAAAATGGTGGGAAGCAGCTTTTCTAGATGATAGGTCATGTCTAGTATGTCTGACTTGAGATGGGCCTCTACCTACTATAGGCACTAAGGTTATCATCTTACAAAAAATTGCTGGAGCTTCAAGACTTGGTATATGATCTTCAGTAACCTTTAAATTGGTAGGAAGCAGCTCTCCTGATGATAGGTCATGTCTAGCATGTCTGACTTGAGAGGGCCTTTAGCAACTATAGGCACCAAGTCTATCATCTTACAAAAAATTGCTGGAGCTTCAAGACTTGGTGTATCATCTTCAGTGATCTTTAAAATAGTAGGAAGCAGCTTTTCTAGATGATAGGTCATGTCTAGTATGTCTGACTTGAGATGGGCCTCTACCTACTATAGGCACTAAGTCTATCATCTTACAAAAAATTGCAGGCTTCAAGACTTGGTGTATCATCTTCAGTGACCTTTAAAATGGTAGAAAGCAGTTTTTCTAGATGATAGGTCTGTCTAGCATGTCTGACTTAAGATGTGCCTTACCTACTATAGGCACTAAGTCTAGCATCTTACAAAAAATTACTGACACTTCAAGACTTGGTATATCATCTCAGTGACTTTAAAATACTAGGAAGAAGCTTTTCTGTATGATAGGTCATGTCTAGCATGTCTGACTGAAGATGCACCTCTATCTACTATAAGCACTAAGTCTATCAGCTGATAACAAATTGCTAGAGATTCAAGACTTGGTGTACCATCTTCAGTGACCTTTAAAATGGTAGAAAGCAGCTTTCCTAGATGATAGGTCATGTCTAGTATGTCTGACTTGAGATGGGCCTCTACCTACTATAGGCACTAAGTCTATCATCTTACAAAAAATTGCTAGAGCTTCAAGACTTTGATATATCATCTTCAGTGACCTTTAAAATACTAGGGAGAAACTTTCCTAGATGATAGGTCATGTCTAGCATGTCTGACTCAAAATAGGTCTCCACCTACTATAGGCACCAAGTCTATCATCAGACAAAAAATTTCTGGAGCTTCAAGACTTGGTGTATCATCTTCAGTGACCTTTAAAATGGTAGGAAGCAGCTTTCCTAGATGATAGGTCATGTCTAGAATGTCTGACTTGAGATGGGCCTCTACCTACTATAGGCACTCAGGCTATCATCTTACAAAAAATTGCTGTGGTGTACAGTCTTTCGTCCACACCCCTGTAGTCATTATAGTATGACATAGATGCACTCAAAAACTTTCGGCTTCACTAAGAAGGGCTTATTGCCTGCATTCACAAACTGGTACGCAGTGTGACCATGGGTAGTTTGCTGATACCTACAATGGCGATCGGACGACTCAGATGAGTGAAAGACTTATCGATTTCTAAGTTGTTTCAACAGCCATCGGTAGCTTATAAGGTACCTCTTTGCTCCCATTCAAAGACTGTTCTGATGCCTTCTAGATCCACTATCATACTCTCTTGTCAATTTATCATGGGTGTCCTTGAAAAATTACCTGCTCACTCAAGTTGGTAACCCCGAAGGTGCAGACAAGAAGGTATGTTGCTAGGTCATCTTCTATAAGATTGCTGTCATTCATGTTTGATGGCAGTCCTATGATCCCCATGTCTGGGTTTGTGAGGAGAAAATGCTCTCGGCGCAGGTCAAGGAGGCTTGCAGTGACCTCGGCAACGTTAGTGAGTGTCACATTGAGTTTGATCATTTATTGGTTATTGACTTGATCATGGTCTTAGACCGTCTGTAAAGAAAGCGCCTGGATAACTTAGAAACAAGGTTTGAGGACTTATTATGTGCCATGTAGTCTTTTTGCACATGCCTTGAAAACCGAAAGGAACCATACTCTTAA
>JABCPU010000372.1:0-65814 GCA_016800925.1 Suillus spraguei | reverse complement strand
TCACAGGATCTCCCATTGAAGTTACGCAATTCCCCCACTCGTCCCCCCTTACCAGGAGACTGGACGTCTCCAATGCTACTATTGACCTTCCCTGCAACACGATAAAGCTCGTGCGGCGGCCCTTCATGGACTACAATACACATAGCCGACGTGCTGCAATCATTCCTACGAGATTTGCCTCTCGAGTAAATACACCGTAGCACTTATCTGGTAACCCCCCCACAACCTGTTAGTTCAACACTCAGAAAATTGCGGCTGCTAATTCATTATGAAGACCGACTTGCTTGTCGATACCGGTAGCGCGGCTCACATGGATCACTCCATACGCCGAAAGCGGCAGAAACACCAAACAGCGTGTAGGGGAATTTACGGTGGTGAGCAGTTTCCTGAAAAAGTCCTTTCTCTGTATGTCATACAACAATGACATAAGTTGAAAATACCTACAATTATCTAGGAACTTTCTTCATCGATCCGTCACTCTCGTGACGGCTCACCATCCGCTGACTACGAAACTCGCTGTTGCTTCTACTAAGACCAACTTTGAACGATATGACGGTGTCCTTGGCATCGGGCCTCGGAGTTTGACACTCGAGACCCTGAAAGATGACCCGGCTGCTACGTATCCAACTTTTACGACTGGCTGGTTACCAAAGCGCCATTCGTCAGAACATTGTTGGTATTTTTTCAAGCCCGTCACTAAGGGTAGATACAGCGCTGTCGGAGAGCTCGCCTTTGGTGAACCTGACGATACCAAGTGCACTATGACATTGTATACACGTAAGCTACCTCAGCCTAGATCAATTCAGACTCTTAGGAATCATGTTTTTCAGTGATATCACTAAGCCCCCGTCTCAAGGAACTACTGGGTATCGACCTGACAATCACTTACCGCGACGTGGTCATCTTGCTCCCCACCGCTGGTATCATCGCTACTAGCCGCGAATTTATTTACATCGCCTCCTGTGTGTATTTAGAGTGCAGCAAGTAATAATGGTCTAATCAGCGTTCGATAGATGCCTTTGACTGGTACCGGGTTGGAACCGGCGCTACTTTCGATGAGCCGACTGGTCTTCTCCGTATTACCCCTGACCAGTACGGGGCCCTAGGGTTTTTGAAGTTCCATATTGGCAACGTACGTCAATTCTGTCAGCTCTCACACCCCTTGTTCACCATTTTGCACAGCAAGAGCCAAAGCAAGTCCTCACTCTCATCGCTAACGCCCAAATCTGCCTCGTTCTCTCAACTACAAGATTCATGGTGCTGAGGACAAAGGTATATATCTCATCATTAAAAGGCTGGACGAGCGCGAAAAGATGGGCTTTATTATTGGCTACACATTTATGCAGCGTTTCTACACCGTGTTAGATGCGACAACCGCAAGGTCGGTTTTGCCACAACCCCGTTCACTTATGCCGTAACCAATTGGTAGTATGGGGTGCCAATTGGTAGTATGGATTGCCAAAATATACAAAGGATCGTTTTTCTGACGCAAAGCACCATACGCATTTGCATGGATGGTTGCCAACCATCCGTACAAATGCGTATGCTGCTTCCATACAGCAGAATCATTGCATTGATCAAGCTCATTCGAAGCGACGATACGAAGAGAGCGAGGCTCATTCGGTAGTGCAATCTTATCATTACACGTGGTCGAGAGTTGATTGGGCCTTTAGTACTGACTATCTACTAGTTGGACATCTTATTATTGATCTTGATTTAATGTGAATTGTCATACATCCACGATATTGTACCTTCTCTCAGTAGAATTTCATCGCAAATCCTTGGAGCATTAGTATATTTTGACAGAATTATCATAATTAGACGCGTTATCGGAAATTCTGCTGATTCAACTGATTCAGATATATGAAGAAATTTAGGACGGGAAGGTTTTCCTGATGTGAATCGCAGTGTAGGTAAGTTATCAACATCATGGCATAGCATGCACATCTTGGAACATCAATTTGGGGACCCACAATTCACGGCTTTCACAGAGCATACTATTGGCGAACATAGAATTTTATCTCAGTTCAGACAGTTTGATTGTGTGTCAGGCTATCCTGTCATAATGATGCATAATTACTCACCTGAATGACATGTAGTATAACAGTGATACTGTCATTTCTCGAGGTGTATAGTAAAAGATCTCAGGCGACCCTGTCATATGATGCAAGAAATTGTTGTAGTTGTAAGGTATCAAGTAATGCAACAATGCTACAGTCTACACACAGGCAAATACATTGCATCATGATGCATGATATGATTGAAATAGGTTATACATAATGCATCAGGCCTTTAGAATTGTGGTGCATCATGATGCATTGTTCCCTCCTCCTGCCGCTGCCCGTGCCATCCCCTTTGTGTGTGCGTACCTTCTTTGATGCAGTGTCACTGTCCATCTATGGTAACCAGCACTGGCCTGCTGCATAATAATATTAGTGCTGCCGTGGTCCGGTTCCGTTCGGTTCAGAGGTGGTTGGACGAGAACCAAAAACCGGACCAAGGTTCGGTTCTAGTTATTTCAACGAACCTTAGACCGAACCTTTGCGAACGGTTCGCAGCGGTCAGGTTCGGTTTTTTTCTCTGTCTGAATGCGAACCGAACGCAAAAAAATTACAGCCAGGGAAAAAAACAAGCAAGATATTTGTACTCGTAGTTACATGTCCAACGAAGCCGCATGTCCCTCAGCCTCTACTTCTGCAGAAAGGTGCCCATTCCTATATGCTCCCTTCAGTAGTTGTAGTGCCGTGAACGTGTCAGTCCCGAGTGCATTGCATCGGATAGTCGAAGTGATTCCTCCGCTTGAGAACGCTTGTTTGGAAGGAACGGAGCTGCCTTGAATGGGTAGATAGTCTCGCGCAATGCGCGCGAGTGTAGGGTATTGCAGCGAGTGAAGCTATTAAGTAGATTTAGTAGCGAAAAAACAAATAAAAAAAAAGACTTACCCCCCACCAGGCCACAATGTCATCAGTCTCCTCTAGTGGCGAAGACAAGTACATGTTGAGCTCTTGACGAGGATTGTGAGTAAGGTGGTCTGATGTCTTGCGCGTCCTAATAGCCTCGCGCATCCAATCATCGCCATTAGTGCTTGCATACACTGGCAGCTCTCGTCGGCAGAGCGGATTGCTCGTTGGTAGTAGGCGTTCGACTTGGTGGTGTATAATATTCATCGAACTACAAAAAAAATAAGATTAGAGCGGGAAAACAACATAGACGAGTACTCACCACGGCCTCCAGACGAGCTCTGCCATCTGCAACATCTCCATAATCCCACCGGCCTTCAACGTATGCGAGCTTATAGTTTGGATCCAGAACTTAAATTATATTAGATAAGAACGAGTTTGAAAAATTGATAGTACTCACCAAGACAAATAAAATAAACGTCCGATTGACTTGTTTTCTTGAAGTATTTGTCGACATTCTTGAGTCCGGCCTTAATTGCATCAGCGATCGGAAGATATTGTGGGTCATCTGCCATGGATCTCCATCGATCAGCGAGGCACTCTAGCGTAGGGATCGTTTTCCATGCGGTCGGATGTTTTTGCTGACAAGAACGATTGCTGAGCCGTGGCTGGTTCCTTGAGGACTCGGTGAATAAGCCCAGGTGTCTCCAATCGCTTCGATCGAGCTTGAAGTTGTCGTAAGTCTTGTTGCGAAGAGTTGGCACTTCGTGGCTTTCGTCGGCAAGGTTGGTGAAACGGTTTACAGCCTATTTAATTAAAATCAGGCCACTTTTAAACATTGAAAGAAAGAAAAAACTCACTTGACGCAAGATCAACATGCGGTCCAGGCATTTATATAGCAACGCCCAGCGAGTCCGGATCCATTGCAAGAGCTCAAGCTCAGGTACGTTTTCCTCTTTGCAAGCCTTGCGGAAAAAATGCTCGAGCTTGAGGGGACTTTCGGATCTGAGGATCTCGATCAGCAAAAGAATAGTCTAAAAAATATAGCACGTACCTGCTCAATGAGGGCAAGAGCTTTGCCAAGTGAATCACCGGTATCGAATAAGGTGTCATCGTCGTCGTCGTTACTGACATCCATGGAAGAAAGCTGTTTATTTAAGGTGTCAAGGTCAGCGTCGTTGCCATTATCAAGCGCTTGTCGAATTTTCTTCATGAGAGCAGCTTGAGGTGTGGGGGTGACGGCATCAACGAAGTGGCGTGCTGCGAGATTAAGTATATGTTCTTGGCACCTGATGCGGCGCGCATCAGGTGCCCACCGCGTACCCTCAGGATCGATTTCTTGTCCAACTGCTTTCATGGTGGTATCATTGTTGGTGGCATTGTCAGAGGTCATCCATCCAACCTACAACACACTGATTAGATTCAGCGCAGCAAAGTAGTAAACTAAACTTTACCTTATTTCATAGTTCATATTTGTCAATGGTATCAACAATCAAGCGAGCCATATTCTGACCACTATGATTGCCCTGGATGTGCGCAAAACTGAGTTGCTCACAGCATAACTCCCATTGCTGGGGTTTATCATCCGGGCTCCAGATATAGTGGCCTGTGATGGAGAAGAAGGGGTTGCCGATGATTGACATCCATGAATCGAAGGTCATCGAGACTTGACTGTCTACCTTTGCAGACGCTCACGAATGACGTTGACCACCTGCACTGCGCGGGCCTTAACAGTCTCCGTAAGTTTCGTGTGGTGTGGCACGTCACTTTCAGCAAGGGCAGGGCGGACATAAGAAGCAAGTTGCGGAAGGCTGGTTTGTCGACGAGTTGCAACGCCTCGTCCTCGGTCACAATCAACTCCATAATATACTCCAGAAGCCCTGCCTTGGTGAACATGGGCGCTTTCGGGGCAAGGCTGCCATCGAGGGTGGATTGCCTTGAACTATCTATGAATCAGTACAACACACTACAATACGGCAAATGTAACTCACAGGGATTGAACCTCACCAGTTGGAACTGCTCAAGGGTGCATGGTGATGTTTGCGGCTTCGCAGCGTGACTTGTAAAGTTGAAAATGGGCTTTATTACTGATAGATATATAATATTAGTGATCATTCAATGGAAAGAAGACGTGAACATACCGACAAATGTGCGTGCATAGTGTAGAGATACCTCCACGAAATGTGTACTTGCTTTCAAGTTCACTGGCATCCTTGCAAGGTCTGCAGACCCAATGTTTGTTGTCGCGAGTGAAGATTGTTTGAATATCAGCGCTGCGCTCACTCTTTGATAAAGCGGCTCGGATGGTGGTGTCTTGAAGATCCTCGGGTTCGTCCTCAGGTGCTGGTACACCTTTGTCCTCGGCCTCATCCGATTGACCAGCACCGTGGTCAGTATCAATATCCGTGTCGTCGTCAGATAATGGAGCGGAGAGCTGTAACACAACCTTCTTCCTAACTAGTTGCTCAGTTGCACTGGATAATGCATGCTTGCGGCTTGTTGAAGAACAAGCGTTGTCGGAATCACGAAGGCGCGCAGAAGGTTTAGAGGCACGAATGGAGTGTCGAACGCCGGCAATAAGTGGCACTGGTTTGCGTCCAGTCTGCAGTAGCACAGAGAAGGCGTCTGTGGGTGGCTGGGCAGAGGAGGATGGAGCGGAAATGGGGACGGCATCATCAGGATCGTTGTAAAAAACGATGTCTTTGGCGTCCTTTAGAGACCCGTCTGGGTTGAGGGCACACTGTGCTTCAGGTTCAGACATTGTACCAGTAGTCAAAATATATCACTCACCTTGATCCCTTTATATGCGAATACCCAATCTCCTACTAACTCATAGTATGCATTGAATAATCCTAAGAAATATAATATGTCAATCAGTTTATTGCGCTTGATTTGATGGAAAAGTCATACCTTGAGCTTGATTGAACAGGTAGGCGTTATCGGACAGCAGGGTGTGCGGGATGCGAACCTCCGGACAGGATAAGTCGAAAAAAGTCTTGAGAATGCCAAAGGTCAAAGTGACCATGGCGAATCTTGAGAATCGAGAAGTCAAAATGATGAGAAGCGTGTGATTGAGCCTTGAAGGCGTTGCAAAGAAGATTCGGTTCGGGGTTCGGAACGGTTCGGGAAGGTCCAAACCTATAGATGAACCACACAGGAGTTAGCGGACCACGAACCTCATTCCGGTTCGGTCCGTGCAAAATGCTGGACCATGGACCGAACCAAGGACGAACCTGACCAATGGTCAGGTTCGAACCACGGTTCGGAACTGGACCACGGCAGCACTAAATAATATGATGCACCATGATGCATTGAATCTGTTACAGTCATACGTACCCCTATTCATTTTCTTATCTCCTTTACTTTGTATATTATGTAACATGACTCTGACTCATATGCTCAACGCATCTGTACTATAGTTGCCTTCCTTCTTTGGATATGCACATACGTTCTCACGTCTCTTTTGGTCCGTGCGCACACATTGGCTTATTTAAGCACGTTGTACTATGCTTGTATACTTTACTTTAATCTTACTGGGTTTTACCTGGAATGTCCTTTGCTTAGGTCTCCAACCTAAGTCGTCTTGAATTGTCTCTAAGTCTAAGCACTCCTTAGCCTTAGTCTCTATTCTCGTCAATAACCTCTTAGACTTGTCTTTGAGGCCGAACCCTTGATAGTACTCGGAACGCGTTCCTTGTACTTTCACCTTGTCCTCTTCTGGACATTGTAGAACTTCCCAGCAGACCGTCTGTGTCTTTTCACTGTCGCTGGTGACACCACCCCAGTTCATAACAAAAGATTAAAGTCATCTAATCGTCGACTACCCAGTCTTCGACCCCAAACCCTGATAAAGCCCTAATGGACAGCAAGACAGCGCGTGTAGGCACCAAGAAAGTATAACTCACCAGACGAAACCATCATGACGACCACCAAAGAATTTGAATATAAAATCGGTCTCCCAACTGGTTTTGATGGAGATCGCGACAACTCTCTAGAATTCATCCAATCATGCAATCTATGCTTTGATATCAATGAAAAACTCTACACCACCGACAAGCAGAAAATCATCTTCATTACATCTTTCATGACCGAGAAGAACGCCAAATCTTGGAAAGAACAATTCCTTGCTCACACTCAGTCAACCGATTCCTCTGGACAAAAGGTCGGTTATGGGACGTTGAAAGATTTTATGAAAAGCTTCAATGAAGCTTTCGAACCAGTGGATACCAGAGGGACAGCATTAACGAAGCTCAGGGACCTCAAACAAGGAAGCGGCGATCTTCATACCTATATCGCTGACTTTGAGGCACTTGCAGCCAAGGCCCACATCACCAACGACACCACTAAGATTCAATTCTTCCAAGACGGCCTCAACTTAGGTATCCTAACCAAGCTTTTTGCGCCAGGAGATGTCTCAGAGATATTCCATAATGTTGTATTGCAATGTGTTTCCATTGACAATTCCCACCACCGCCTTCTAGTGTTACGAGCACGTCATGCTCCACAGCAGAAGAAGAAGAACTATGGAAATGCACGTTACACACCCAATCGTGATTCAAATGCAATGGTTGTAGATCGGATCTCCGATGTGGAAAGATCCGAATGTATGAAAAGAGGACAATGCTTCGGATGCAAGAAAACCAGACATCGTATTCACAACTGTCCTGAAAGAAAGAAGAAAACTCCGCTCCATCAAACCGAGGTTAAAGACAAAGAAGAAGAAGAAACTGTGAGACGGCTTGTAGAGGATTTTTAAATTGGAGAAACAAAGATTCGACGTATGTTTCTCCCAATGTATTACTAAGGCTTGTATGTGCTGTAGGTGAAAGAAAAGAACTTCGTATTCCCATCACCCTTCACTCGCGTACACACTTAAAATCCGTCGACACCACCGCTGTCATTGATTCGGGCGCAGCAGGAACATTTATTTCCGAGGAGTTTGTGAAACTCCATCAAATCACACAACAAAAACTCAAAACACTCTTTCGAGTTACTACAGCAGATGGAACTCTTATCAAAGGAGGACCGATCACGCACTACTGTCTCCTAGTGGTCAAAATTGATGAATGAACCATGTATGGAAAATTCAATATCACTAAACTAGGACGAAGAGATCAAATCCTTCTGGGAATTCCGTGGTTACATGCAATGAACCCGAATATAGATTGGGCCACTGAAACACTCACCCTCCCTCGAACAATGAAATCTGATGAAATTGAAATTGATTTAAATACTGATCGAAAGAAGAATGGGCTGCCCCCAGCTTTCCATTGCCATCCCAAGAAATGGCAAAATTCACAACTCCCAAAATCCCTTGTCACCTTTCCTATTAATGTTCCTGATGTTCCGAAAGACCCAGAACCTGAAGTACGAATGCCATGTATTACAAACCCCACTCCCCACGTACAATTGCCGCGAGCAGTATCACCGGTTCCTCACGCAGAAAAGCACAAGAACGAATCCAAACCCGAGTATCGGATCAGACCAGAACCTATTGAGCAATGGCCAATAGAAGAACAGAAGTATGGGAAGAGAAAAGCGGAAGAAGAAATCCTTGGACAAGATACAAACGTACCGAAACTATCCAAATTCTATGTTCCCCCGAAAACTCTTCAGACCCCTTCGGCTTCAATTGAAGAAATCCCCGACGAAGAAGAACCTGTGCCCTCGTTAATCCCAACAGAGGATGATGATCAATTCAACACTATGCAAGACATCTGGCACACACCAGAAGTATGAGAGATTTCCTCTTACGAGCTTGGAGAAGGAGAATTCCTTGTGGAATACGATACAGATAAAATTAGCATGAGAATCGTCGAAGAAATATCCATGGATACACCTCTCACATGTGATGGAACTTCGTGACTGGAACAACTCCCCAACTATTCCACAAACTCCCTTCCTCCTCCGAAATACAGCAATAAAGCTCAGGAATTCGCTATGGACGAGAAGGAAAAAAAGAAGAAATCCTTTGAAGAATTGGTCCCGGAATACTTACATGACTTCATGGACGTCTTTGCTAAAGATGGACTAAACAAACTACCCCCTGAACGCCCTTGTATTGATCATCGGATCGATACTAAACCCGGTTTTATTCCTCGCACGTCTAAGGTTTACCCACTATTGGAGAAAGAATGCGCTGCCATCAAAATGTTTATCAATGAAAACGTTGCGAAAGGCTTCATCTCAGAATCAAAGTCACCCCAAGCTAGTGGCTTCTTCTTTGTGGGAAAGAAGAGTGGAGAATTGCGTCCCTGTCAAGATTATCGCTACATCAATGATTGGACAGTCAAGAACGCCTATCCACTCCCACTCCCTATCTCCCTTGTCACACGTCTTCACAACGCACAGTTCTTTATGAAAATGGATATCCGGTCCGGTTATAACAATATTCACATCCATCCCAATGATCGCTGGAAGGCAGCATTTACCACAGAATTCGGCCTCTTCGAACCGAACGTCATGTTCTTTGGCCTCTGTAATTCCCCAGCAACTTTCCAAGCGTACATGAATTGTACCTTCCAACAGGAAATCAATGAAGGATGGATGGTTATCTACATGGACGATATCCTGATTTTCTCCACAACAATATACTGCTGTCCAGGAGATTGGACAGCTCACCAATGCGGTCGTCGAAACTATTCAGCAATCAGTCGTTGAAACAAGAGCAGCCAGAAACCTAGTTGAAGAAGCCATTACAGATTTACCACAAACACAAGCCGACCTTGCCTCTCCACGAACTCCATCTCCTATCGAACAATCAACCTCATCGCCTCCCGTTATAGTCTCCCACGATCACCCCGCATGGCTGTACGAGCCCTGTACAGAAGAGCAGTGTGAAGCTGCAAAAGTATTAGGAGTTCCGGTCGCCGAGTTAGTAGCACTCGGTCCTCGACTTCATGACCTTCATATTCATCCCCCCATGTCCATTCCATCATCATTTGGTCCAATGGATCCTGTCTTGCCGGTCTTAGTAAAAGACTTTGGCATTACCTCCCCTTCATCCTCTAACAAACTTCTTGTGGTTGCTGAACAAGGGACCACTCCTGACATCCCAGCGTCCGCGTACACACTCACCAGTAAACAACAGGCACAGCTCAGGCGAGACAACGCCTTCGCCTTAAAACGCATGATACGACGAAAGGGGAAGAAGCGCGCTAGATCCACTGGTCCCAAACCCATTAATTTGCCATCACCCTTACGCATGTCCACCTCTAACACTGATGAGAATATGAAGTGTCGAGTCTGTGGTATCACCAGGCATCGGCAAAAGAATTGCCCTGACTACCAGTGCCAAATTTGTCTGCGACATGCTCCTACCCATCTTTCTATCTACTGTCCCCAAAGAGTTGGAACTCCTCCATTTGTGTTAATCTGGAAGGATGATGGGTTCTACGAAGCACTTCGTTCTTGGGAACAACAGCTTCGCGATGAGTGAACTGAAGCAGCACAGAGGCGGGATTCCAAACGACATGCTGGTGCTGAAGAAGCCACATACATGAGGAGTGGGTCATTCCTTGATGAGGACTACAAGTATGGCGACGATCCCATTTATTATGCTAATCAGGACAAGTAAAGTCGGTGACTTTACATGTAAAACGGGGGTAATGTTACAATCGTACGTGCCCCTATTCATTTTCTTTGTCTAATTCACTTTGTATGTTACGTAACAAGACTCTGACTCATATGCTCAACGCATCTGTACTATAGTTGCCTTCCTTCTTTGGATACGCACTTACATTCTCACATTTCTCTTTGGTCCGTGCGCACATATTGGCCTATTTAAGCACGTTGTATTATGCTTGTGTACTTTACTTTAATCTTACTGGGTTTTACCTGGAATATCCTTTGCTTAGGTCTCCAACCTAAGTCGTCTTGAATCGTCTCTAAGTCTAAGCACTCCTTAGCCTTAGCCTCTATTCTTGTAGAACCTCTCAGACTTGTCTTTGAGGCCAAACCCTTGATTGTACTCAGAATGCGTTCCTTGTACTTTCACCTTGTCCTCTTCTGGACATTGTAGAACTTCCCAGCAGACCGTCCGTGTCTTTTCACTGTCGCTGGTGATGCCACCCCAGTTCATAACACCTTCACACTAACCTGGAAGGATAATGGATTCTACGATGCACTTCGTTCTTGGGAATGTCAGCTTGATGATGAACAAACTCAAGCAATGGCTAGAAGAGACTCCAAATGACGTGCTGGTGCCGAAGAGGCCACGTATATGATGAGTGGTTCAGTTCTTGACAAGATTACGAGTTCAGTGACGATCCGATCTACTATGAGAATGCTCCAGAATAAGTAAAGTTCGGTGACTTTACGTGTAAAACAGGGGTAATGTTACAATCATATGTGCCCCTATTCATTTTCCTCTCGTCTTTACCTAGTATATTATGTAACATGATCCCGACTCATATGCTCAATGCATCTGTACCATAGTCACCTTCCTCCTTTGGATACGCACATACGTTCTCACGTCTCTCTTGGTCCATGTGCACATATTGGCTTATTTAAGCACGTTGTATTATGCTTGTGTACTTTACTTTAATCTTACTGGGTTTTACCTGGAATATCCTTCGCTTAGGTCTCCAACCTAAGTTGTCTGAATTGTCTCTAAGTCTAAGCACTCCTTAGTCTTAGCCTCTATTCTATCGATTATCTTAGAGTCGTGACTCTTCGATTGAACCCTTGATCCTACTCGGAATACTTCCTTGTAGTAGTCCTTGTTCTCCTTTGAACGTAGTCGAACCTCCCAGCAGACCGACTGTGTCTTATCACTGTCACTGGTGACGCCATCCCAGTTCGTAACAGGCGATTCATTTTGTCTGCAGACAAAACTTGTCATCACATTTTGTCATCGCCTTAAACTTCAAATTTGGAGGGTGTCTAATTGTTGGATAAAATTTAATACATTGACAAACATGTAGCGACGGACTAAACTTCAAGTTTTGTCCAACATCATTCACGTGATGATTAAACTTCAAATTCACGCCGACGCTGAAAATCTGATTATATTTCATATTTTCATTAACGTATAATTAGTGGGAAAATGTTGCGGATGCTTTCATATTTTGGATTTCCACAAAACTCTGACGAAATTTGAAGTTATGTACCCATCTTTATGTTAGTTTAAATTTCAAATATTTTCTTTGCATTTTGTACTACATATAAACCTTCCCTAAATATCGAAAATTCCGATGTGTCACCTAGAATGCTAATGTACCACTGATGCATTAGGGATCCTCGAAGATTCACCATGGTTTCTCAAAAAGGGAGTGGGAGCTGCAGTAATTGAATGCATTACAAGTGTCTTACAATTGTAATTACTTTATGCATTAAAATGACACTATGGGCTGGTTGATCTACCGTTGAGTCTCCTTTCATACCAGCCTATGTACTCTTGCGGATCCCTACCTTTTGAGGTTGTGTAGGAGCTTCTGATGACAACGCTCGGGAATGCTGCTTTGACATCCAGGAATAGCATGGAAACGCATCCCTCCTTTGATGCCAGGCGTCTGTAATGAATTTCGTTAGTAGGTGCAAGGAGTCTGTGGTCTAACGGCCTGGCCTGCCTCCGAACTGCCAATGATTCAAACATTCATTGACTTAACTCACGTTCATTTCCATAGAATGCCACCCATAATAAATACATCGCCTAGGTTAATGTAGCAAGCGTCATTGCTGAGTGCTGAGTCCTAGAGCGGTTCAAACTGCGACCGGGGGTCCCGACTGGGAATCATCATGAGTCCTTGGGAGAAGAGTTTGTCAGACACAAATGACACGTAAAATCTTTCCCCGTTACATCACACTAGTCCAACCTGTTGTGCCTTCGGCACCCGTTTTTGGCACCCTGCCAATCTGAAAGAGTCGACTCGTTCAAAATGAGTTCAAAAGTTGTTCTGAACAACTTGGATCTGGTATAGCTCAGAGCATACTAGGGCTGTTCGCCGCCGTACGCCGTATGCGGGACTCTACGGGGCCGTAATACGGTCTCCATATCCGTACCGGTTGGCTAATCTAGTACGGAATCAATTTGACCAGTTTCTCCGTGTCATACAATGACCTCTCCACCGCTTGCTATCAACTGCCCATCTCGCGATACTGCCTCCCCGTTCTTCAACACAACACCTGTTTTTAAGTCCCACAGACGAAGCATTTTACTGGAGTTGAAGGTTTGAGCGCTACTGAGGTGATTGGAGAGATTGTGGTGTCTTGCTCTGAGCTGCAGAGGTATGTGTTTTGTGTGTTTTGTGCCGCTTCACTGCGTCAACCTGCCCTGTTTCTAAGATGCTCAGGCACAAGCCCTCTGTCACCGTAACAGCAGCTCACCTGTCTTGTGATCCATATGTTTTTACACCGCTCTCATCATACCGGTCGCAATTTTTGTTGGGTGAGTAGATCACCATCAATACCCGCTGACTTCCAGTGTTAATTGTTAGCACTGTGTCCTAAATAGGAGATCGAGCTATGAACACGCAGCAACACAGCAGGTGAATGGAATTGGACACGCCGTGAAAAGAAGCAGAAGTTGCCATAGTACTTAATAGAAGAGCACGAAAAGGAGAAAGAACGATGAACACACAATCAAGCTGTCCGAACTGAAATAAGATTATATGTTCGCCAATACGGTCTACGAAAGGTGTGAATTGCGGGTCCCCATGGTCCGAATTGACGTTGAGACTCAAGATGCGAATGCTATGCCATAACGTCCATGACTTTACCTACGCTGCGATTCAACCACCCATACAAATCCGTATGCGCTTTGCGTAGAAAAACAATCCCTGTACATGATGGTAATTACAGATTAGTTGGTAGTGGCATAAGTGAACGAGGTCGTGGCAAACCCGACCTTGCGGTTGTCGCGATCTAAAACAGTGTAGAAGCGCTGCATAAATGTATAGCCAACCATAAAGTCAAACCCTGCGCCAGTTGCCGTTCTTAGGCTTTTAATGATGAGATATATGCCATCGTTCTCAGCACCAGGAAGCTTGAGGTTGAGAGAACGAGGCCAAATTTGGGCATTAGGGATGAGACTGAAGACTCCCTGTGCAAAACGGTGAACAAGGGGTGTGAGGGCTGACAGAATTGACATACGTACGTCGCCAATATAGAACTTCAAGTCTGTAGTGCCCTGTACCGGTCAGGGGTAATACGAAGAAGACCAGTTGGCTGATCGATGGTAGCGCCGGTTGCAGCCCGGTACCTGCCATAGGCATCTATCGAACACTGATTAGACCATTATTACTCGCTGCACTCTACATACACACCGGAGGCAATGTAAATAAAGCTGCTGCCAGTATCGATGACACCAGCAGTGCGTAACAAGATGTCCGTGTCACCGTAAGTGATTCTCTGATCGATACCCCAGAACTTCTTTGAGCGGGGGGTGTTTGTGACATCACTGAAACAACATAATTACTAAGAGTCTGGATTGGTCTAGGAGCTGAGGTAGCTTACGTGTATACGATGTTACTAGTGCACTTGGTATAGTCAGGTTCACCAAAGGCGAGCTCTCCGACATGGGTGGCTCTATTCCCAATGAGGGGCATGAAAAAGATACCAACAATGTTCTGACGAATGGCGGCTGCGGTAACCAGCCAGTCAGTAAAAGTTGGATACGTGGCATGCAGGTCATTTATCAGGGTGTTGGCTGTCAAATCTTGAGGCCCTATGCCAAGGATACCGTCATAGACCCTGAAGTTGCTCACAGTAGAAGCAACAGCGAGTTCGTAGTTGGGGATGGTGAGATCACCGAGAGTGACGGTATCGACGACGAAAGTTCCTGTAGATAATTGTGGGTATTTTCAACTTATGAAATTGTTGTATGTCATACCAGAGAAGGATATTGTAGGAAATTGCCCACCACCGTAGGCTGTCCTCACACCCTGTCCGGTGTTGACGCCGGTTTCGTCGTATGGAGTGCGGGCACCAATCCATGTGATCGCGCTACCGGTGTCGACAACCAAGGTGTCTTCAATAATACATTAGCAGCCGCGTGTTTTCTCAATGATGAACTAACAGGTTTTGGGGGGGCTGCCAACGCCAAGTGCCACGATGTATCTACCCGAAGGGGCGAATGTCATAGGAATGATTTCAGCACGTCGGCCATGCATATTGTATCCCCTGAAGGCCATCACAGGCGCTTCATCGTGTTGCACGTGGCCAATAGTACCATCGGAGAAGTTCAGTCTCCTGGTAAGGGGGGTAATGATGGGGGAATTGCGAACTCCAACAGGCGATCCCGTGATTGACAAAGCCAGGAGCAGTGTCAACGATGATGCAGTGAGGAACATGGTTTGTTGAAAGTAATATCATACTCAGTAGACCATTATATACTTCAAGTTATGTGCCAGCGAACGTGATGACCGTGGCACGTACTATATCGAAACGTGCGCCTCGAAAGATAAGGTAGCGAGTCCCAACATGAGTGCAAAGATTCGACCTCTCGAGTTGGTGGCAGAATTTCAATACAAACATTCATGACATTAGTAAACCTATGAGTTCTTGCTGGCGATTGCCTTTATTTTGGGTATATATTACCTTATAAGCTAAGACTATACCGATGATTGACTCAACTCACGTTCATTTCCGTAGAGATGCCAGGGCATTGCCCAATTAGTGTAGCAAACGTTGCTGAGCGCTGAGGAGAACGGCTGTCTTTGGGAGTCAGACACGTAAAATCTTGGCCCGTTACCGTCACGTTAATGATATAAGCGTTGATAAAGCGTCCTTGTTTCCGAGTGAAATGATCCTACATGACCGATCAATACCTTATTGGACGTTATCATTAGATTTGGCTTGCCATCACAATCTCAGTTGGCTTCGACTGCTTTTCACAATGAGGAAACGCAAGTCATCAGAAGATTCAACTCAAGAAACCCGCGCATCTACTTAAGCGGCAACACCTAGTAAAAAAAGTTCGGTACGTAGCTTTAAGTTATAAGAATCATTTAGTTCACTGTACTCCAAATACTGACATAGAAGCATCCTTCTTCTAGCACCAACCTCGTAAGAAAGTTTATCGGAATCTGGGAAATTCAGTTGAGGACAGTATGCACAACTTATGTAAGGACCTTTGTGAGTCCACAAACATTGAATGTCCTAGAATACAACTCAGATTACCATAAGCGCTCGACGGATTCCTGCAACCGTAGTCTTGTTCCCCCGAATGTCTATCATGAACATGCTTCAGGTTCTCAAATTTGCTCTCCATTCCCTGCACTCCCTAAATACTGGAGGTCCGCAGATTCAGGCTGTTCTGTCTGGTGTAGAAATAGAATTCGATACCCAATCGGCACTTCAGGATGCCCAAGAGCCTGCAAAACGCATGCATCCACGTCCGGGACCTGCAATAACCGTGGTTGCTGTTGACCGGGATGCACAAACGGATCTCCATAATGCGGTCAAGTTCCAGTACACATCTCTCAAACCCCTCAGGATATTCGACGAAGTTATTGGCAAGATTGTGGATGTATGCAAGCCTCTTCTTGATCGGAATTGAGCTGATCCCATTTCACAGGTACATCCATATGCAAAGATAACATTGGGCGTGTTGTCTTGTACAGCCGAAGTATGCATTCTTTCATTCTTTCCCACTTCTGCTCAGCAATCATTTGTCGTTTGTGCAGGTTATCCTAGCTCAAGTGGATCGCGACGCGGCGGTAATCAAACTTCTCGAGAAGTTGTGTCAAGTCTACTGTTTCATAACATAGGACGAGATACTTGGAAAAATGTCGTCGACGCGCATTATTCTTGGCCAGATTTCTCAGCAGACACGTGAATGCGCCTATTTCATCAAGAGACAAAGAACGTTTGTGAGCCTTACACGCCGTTGTTATGTATCGTCTCAAGCTTATACCATCATAACAGGGAACAAATATGGAAAGAACGTTGTCTCGGAAATGGACGATACGATCGAAAAGTACGATGACGTGTTTAATGGGCTCATGAGAAACTTCCAGAACAATGTTGCTCGCGACGTAGCCATACACGTCCACCGTACGGGTAAGGGTTCAAACGTGCTTGTCACTTTACATATATTCACACCTTTTCAGAAGAAATATTGGACCTCAGCGGTATGACTTATGCAGAAGGCGCGGGACTAGATACTAGAAGAGAATGCCTTCAAGGGACGCGCACGGAAATCCTTTTCGAGATCACGAAATGGGTCAACAGTACTGGCGACGATGTTCCACGCGTGCTGTGATTATCTGGCTCTGCGAGCAAGGGCAAACCGGCCATCGCTCACACCATTGCCTAGTGGGCCGAAGAGGTGGGAGGGCTCGGTTCGTGTTACTGTTTTGACCGTCAGCAAGAAGCAGATCGTCGCCATGAAAAGGTCTTTTCCACGATCGCGCACGACCTGGCTGATCGCGACCTGGAGATGAGGCGGGCATTAGCAGATGCAGTCAAGACCGCGAATTCATCCAAGAAAACGGCGGATATTGTCTAGCGGTGACAGAAGCTTCTTATCGAACCACTGGAGAAGTCGTATGGGTCGTCTGGGGAACCCATCGTGATCGCGATCGATGCACTGGACGAGAGCGGTGAAGCAGAGACACGGAGAGACCTCCGTATTCTAGCTGGCAAACATCCAAATCCCGCTGTTCCCAAAATCACAGACCTCCCTGGCAACCTCCCCTTCATCATTATGTCTCGCCCGCTTGGTGACATCAAAGACGAGTTTCGTGGGGTTCAGCATATTCGACTGATGTCGATGGATAATACTTATTCCACCGACGCTCACAAAGCGCAATATCCATACTTACGTATCGAAGGAAGGGCTTGATTTCCAGGACGGAGAGTTCGCCGTTCTTGCTGAGAAAGCTGATGGACTTTTTGAATGGGCACGTTTCGCCCGCAGATATATCAAAGGGTCCTGTGTAGGACTATCTCCAATTGAATGCTACCAGGCTGTAGCATCACGCGATGTTGCCGAGAGAAGCGTGCTGTTGCACAGCATGTGTGCCCTCATTTTAATAGATATCATGCCCATGGATAAATCTCCCCATGGCCAGCACTCGCAGAAATCGCGTTTTATCGCGTTGATGGCACTAGCGAGATTCCACTCAGTGATGGGACAAATACTAGGCACAGCTTAACCCCTTCCTTTAGCTTCCCTGAACGCTATGAGGCGGCATATTCCAATGGGAGAGGACATTTTCGCTGTCGACCTGGTATTAAAAAGAATGGGCTCCCTCCTGAGCGGTACCACGAACCCAGACTCTCCGATCCGGCCCCTTCACGCATCCTTCCGCGATTCTTAACGGACAAGCGATCAAGCGGAGAGTTTTTCGTCGACTTGTCAAAGGTGCAACGCGACCTTGCATTCGCATCACTTCGAGTGATGGAACACAGTCTTCGTTTCAATATCTGTGATTTACATTCATCGTATCTGCCTAATAGCGGAGATCCCGGGCTGCAAGAACGAGTGCAAATATGCATCCCCCCACATCTGTCGTATTCATCTCGATTTTGGACTTTGCACGTACGAAACACAGTCTTCGAAAAGGAGCTCGCGAAAGAAGTAAAATTGTTTTTCGACCACGAGCGGCTGTTGTTCTGGCTCAAGTCACTCGCTCTCATTCATGCGCTCAGTGGTGCAGTACCTGCCCTTCCGCTCATTGCCCAGTGGTTAAAAGTGAGTGCACTGCTACTAGGTATCAGATGAAGCACTCATGGTATTCTCGCTGGACGGCACTCGCATCGTCACTGGTTCTTAGGATTGCATCGTTTGCCTATGGAATACAGCGACAGGGGAGCCAGTTGGTGAGCCTTTGCGGGGGCACATAAATTGGGTTAGGTCGGTCTCCTTATCCCCGGACGGCACTCGCATTGTCACCAGTTCTGTGGGTAGGACTTTTTGGTTGTGGGATGCAGGGACGGGGGAACCAGTCGGTGAGCCCTTGCGGGGGCACACTGATTGGGTTAGCTCTCACCGGACGGTTTTCTGGATAATGACAGTGGGTGGGTGGTAGGACCCCAAGATCGGCTGTTATTCTGTGTACCACCCACTTGTCGAGGCCTATTATATAACCCTACGACTGCATTAGTGATACCTAGAGGAGGTTCTGATCTCTATTTGAGCTGCATGGCACATGGACGGCACTGGCAACAATGTCGAAAGGAGTGAGTATCTTCAAACCCCTTTCCGCTCCTCGTACTGAGTAAAATCAACATTTTTCAGACCTTAGTATTGCGAATAATATACAGGAAAGAAGCATTGCCCTTGGAAAAAAACTGCAATATATAGTCATGTCTTGGTTTCACCGATGCCAGGTGCTGCACTGGAGCTAAGTGCAGGAGAAAGCGGAATCTGGGCTTTGGCTGCTGCTGTTATAGGATTGACCATGCTGTGAAAATAGCCGATTGGAGAAACTACTGTACGATTTTCTGTGATTCATATATTGTTATTGTTCACAACATAAGACAGATTGCAACCTTGGAGCTATAACCACATATCAGTGGATTCCAAAAACCAACATTGTTTAACATTTTGTCTCGCCTTGTTATATTACTTTGCCTTATGACATCACTCAAGAAAATTTTAGGCTAGAAGTGACTTCTGCTAATGTGTAAATCTCACTCGCATTGTTACAGTTCAATGAATGCATTCATCATCTGATCATGCCTTGACCCAAAGGATGTCAATAGGTTTCTAGTAGATCTCGAGACATACAGCGCACAGTGTCTGCATGTTATTTCTGAGATGATCAAGACTCTGGTTGAGGGGAAACCTATTAACGCCTGTGGTACGTTGCACATTTTTGTTGAACTGAAAAGTTTATCTCAGATGATTTTGTGACAGTGTTTTTAGTTTTCATACAGACTGTCGTTTGTGGTGGCGGTGACCTGTCACTTACCAGTCCCAGACTGCGCTTATCTCATCACGGCCTTGCCACGCAGTTTTGATCCCATGCTATCCATCTCGTCTATCTGTTCTTTCCTCAAAATTTATTCTCTTATTTTTCAACACATCAACACACTAAGAATTTGTCCCGCTAACTGACTAATGCATGCAAACCCTCCGCTCGCCCGCTCCTTCTATGTTTTTCGACAGATTTAACGGGTGGGATGTTTGCGCCTGACACAACCCAACTATGTAAGAGTTGGGCCCACTCTCGATCTTTGATTCAGTCACAGGTCATACATTCACAGTTTTTAAATATTCCTCTATCCTGAAATTTTCATCGCTCGAGCACCAGTAAAATTTGGACAGAAGCAAGTATTCCCGTCACAAACTATTTACATGCGGTGCCATTAACCACATTGTACCAACGAAAAAGTAGAAACATAGCTCGCCGTAGCTCATTAGTCACACACATGTATGGTGCTTTTTGTCTACCACGCTGGTGAGTCAACAGATTCTGGATGAAACTACTCATACTCACCACTTTGCCATTATCATTTGATTCGATCCACCCTGACACGCATTTATAGCCAGGGCAGCACTGATCTTTATCCACATTGCAATATCCGGCAAGCTTGATGCATTGATTGTCAGCACCGACAGTCATAGACACTGTCAAAGCAGCAATAACAGCGAGTACGACTCGGAAGGAGGGACGCATTATTTGTGTTCTTAGAAATAAATCGGTAGGAAGGAGTCCTTTTATACCATTCTGAGCAGAACTTATAACAGACAACATTTGCCCTGTCGGCAGATAGCTATTTGCAATTAATGCCAGCAGACCTCGAATTTGACTCGACTACTCCCAGTATTTTATGGTGAGACAGAAGAACAAGATCCCTGTAGGTAAGGAGGCCTGGTCCTGGTCATCCAAGTGAGGATCGTTATCTGAACATGGGCGCCACGTTTCCCCTCCTACTCTAGTGATCCCTTCGTGGATATTCATTTTGGATATAACATGAATGTGACATGTACAGTGGTTCCATCATCCTTTAATATTTTCTGGTGTTTACGTAGTCAGCATCCGGTCAGAGTTTATGTTTTTGATGTAGTACATTCATTCTGCGTCATCCGTATAAGCGGCTAGCAGTAACCTGGTATAACTTGTACTGGACGAATGATCTGCTACGAAATGTTGCTTGAAGAGCATCTGTGATCTTCATCGTTGTCCAACGAGAACAGACGATACTCACCTTTGGGATCGTGTTGCTATATCTCAGCTGCTGACAAAGTCGAAGTTGGATTGTAAAGGCTCGAATTCACGCAGAGGACAGACAACCGCTCGATGGGAATGAGAATGGCGTGTGGGCTGCGATATTTGAAATAGGTGGAAGCGCCATGACATGAATGTATTTGCAACCTGATGGAAAGTTGTGGGTAATTATGAGAGCGGTGGTATGAGTCCCACACTACTTTAGTAGCAATGCTGCGATCTCTCTTCGCCAGTCGGCATGGTTGCCACAAGTTGATGAGCTCTAAGTTAAGGTGCAAAGGCCCAAAGTAGGGCGGGTACCAGCACTGAGCAGCCTACTAAGTCACGGATCACCCGAGCATTCCAAATTGTAACAACACCTTGACTGATGCTTCTTAGCTGTTCTGCGGTGCACATGTCCATGTGCACAGTACCAGTGTGTTGTTATTGAAGCAATCCCCAAGTAAATGTTTCGCAGTCATGGAGAATAATATGCTCAACATGTTTGCGATATATTTTACATCCATTGTTCAATATTAAACCCAAACATATAACACACTGCATTGCTCACCATAGTGGAAAGAACAATTAAGTAGGAGATCGAGCTCAGATGAACGCGCAGCAACACAGCAGGGTGAATGGAATTGGAGACTCACGACGCCATGAAAAGAAGCGGAAGTCGGAATGATAGTCAATAGAAGAACACAAAAAGGAGAAAGAGCGATGAACACACAATCAAACTGTCCGAACTGAGATAAGATTCTATGTTCGCCAATAGCCTAAAGGCGTGAATTGCGGGTCCCCGAATTGACGTTGTCGAGACTCAAGATGCGAATGCTATGCCATGACGTCAATAACTTTACCTACGCTGCGATTCAACCATCCGCACAAATGCGTATGCTGCTTTGCGTCGGAAAAATGATCCCTTGTATATTTTGGCAATCCCATACTAATAATTGGTGCTGTCATAAGTGAACGGGGTTGTGGCAAAACCGACCTTGCGGTTGTCCGAGTCGCTACTATCCAACACGGTGTAGAAGCGCTGCATAAATGTGTAGCCATTAATAAAGCCCAGCATTTCGCCTTCGTCCAGCCTGTTGATGATGAGATATATACCATTGATCTCAGCACCAGGAATCTTGGAGTTGAGAGAACGAGGCCAGATTTGGGCGTCAGCGATGAGAACGAGGACTGTCTCTTGCTCTTGCTGTGAAAAATGGTGAACAAGGGGTGTGAGGGCTGACAGAATTGACGTACGTTGCCAATATAGAACTTCAACTCCCCTAGGTCCCTGTACTGGTCAGGGGTAATACGGAGAAGACCAGTCGGCTGATCGAAAGTAGCGCCGGTTTCAGCCCGGTATATGTCATAGGCATCTATCGAACGCTGATTAGACCATTATTACTCGCTGCACTCTAAATACACACAGGAGGCAATGTAAATAAAATTGAAGCCAGTATCGATGACACCAGCAGTGCGTAGCAAGATGTGCGTGTTGCGGTAAGTGATTCTCTGCTCGATACCCCAGTAGTCCCTTGAGGAGAAGTCGTTGGTGACATCACTGAAACAACATAATTACTAAGAGTCTGGATTGATCTAGGAGCTGAGGTGGGGTAGCTTACGTGTATGCAATGGTACTATCGCACTTGGTATAGTCAGGTCCACCAAAGGCGAGCCCTCCGACAGCGGTGTCTCTACCCCCAGTGACGGGCTTGAAAAATATACCAACAATGTTCTGACGAATGGCGCTTGTGGTGACCAGCCAGTCAGTAAAAGTTGAATACACGGCAGTCGGGATATCTTTCAGGGTATTGAATGTCAAAGCCCGAGGCCCGATGCCGAGGATACCGTCATAGCGTTGGAAGTTGGTCGTGATAGAAGCAACAGCGATTGGGTAGTTATGGATGGTGAGCCCGTGACCGAGAGTGACGGTGTCGACAAAGAAAGTTCCTATAGATAATTGTAGGTATTTTCAACTTATGATACTGTTGTATGTCATACCAGAGAAGGACCTTTCACGAAACTGCCCACCACCGTAGGTTTCCCCTACACGCTGTCCGGTGTTGAAGCCGGTTTCGCCGTATGGAGTGCCGGCGCCAATCCATGTGACTGCGCTACCGGTGTCGACAACCAAGTTGTCTTCAATTATAAATTAGCAGCTGCATGTTTTCTGAGTGTTGAACTAACAGGTTGTGGGGGGGTCGCCAACATCAAGTGCTATGGTGTATCTACCTGTAGAGGCGAATGTCGTAGGAATACTTTCAGCACGTCGGCTATGCGTATTGTAGTCCCTGAAGGCCGCCACACGAGCTTTATCGTGTTGCACGAGGTCAATAGTACCATTGGAGAAGCCCAGTCTCCTGGCAAGGGGGACAATGATGGGGGAATTGCGAACTTCAATGGGAGATCCTGTGATTGACAAAGCCAGGAGAAGTGCCAAGGATGCAGTGAGGATCATGGCTTGTTGGAGGTAATATCATACTCAGTACCCCCTTATATACTTCAAGTTATGTGCCAGCGAACGCGATGACCGTGGCACGTACTATATTGAAACGTCCCCCTCCAAAAAACAGTGATGAAGTAGTTCCGACCCGAGTCACAACATGAGTGCAAGGAATTGACCCCTCGATAAAGTGTGGTAAGAGACGGTTTAATTTTGATCCTGGAAAGTGGTAGGAATCTCAATACAATTCACCTAGTTAGTAGTTACTGCCAACGATTCAAACATTCATCGACTTGACTCACGTTCATTCCCATAGAATACCACCCAAAATAAATACATCGCCTAGGTTATCAGAGTCACATCATCATTGTGAGTGCAAGGATTCGACCTCTCGATAAAGTGTGATAATAGTAGTGTTCCTTGGATAACCTTCTTTGGAGTTATCCACCGTGGATATCCAGAGAAATCGAGGACCAATACTAAGTACAGTAGAAACGCTCATAATGCATAAATAAATAAAACCAGAACAAATCACTAAAAAATCATTCTTGGGCGCAAAAAAATATACATTAACAGCAATGGATGGACCAGGTTCGTTTCTATGAACGAATAACTGTGCATATCTTGAAAATTTTTTATGCATTATGCAATATGAGCATTTCTAGTAACTGTAATGACATATCATACATAAATCTATTCCACGTCCCAAGTCTGTCTCCGTCAAAACCTTCTCTTGCGCACAGATGCATTCACCTAGTCATTCACGTAGATAACTAGGTGAGTGGATAACTAAATATTTATCCACGGAACACTAGGTAAGAGACTGTTTTCTTTTGATCCTGATGGGCGGCAGGAATTTCAATAGAATTCGCCTGGTTACTAATGGTTCAAACATTCATTGGCTTACCTCACATTCATTTCCACAGAGATGCCACTTATCACGAATGCATTGCCAGGCTAGTGTAGCAAGCATTGCTGAGCGCTGAGGAGAGCGGTTGCAATGTCCGAACTGCGACCGTCCCCGACTGGGAGCCACAAGTCCTTGGGAGAAGAGTTTTGTCAGACACGTAAAATATTCGCCCACAGGCCACGTTACAGTTCATAATTTGATTCTCATCACTGATTCAATTTGATTTTTAATTAGAGTCTGTTCGGAAACTCGCCAGTTGACAAATATTTGCAACATTTGATGTTGCGGCTGTGTGTTCGTTCGGCATCCTCCTCCTTCCAGCAGGCGGAGCTCAAATGTAACTTCATGTACATACTCTCCTATAGTAGTAGCGTGCATCATGGAATTTCTACCAGCAGTCCTTCCTGGACTTTGTCTTCAGAAAGATCTATTACTAGTCCAGCAACTGGTCATACAATATGCAATTCTCTTACTTGGCATCCTCATCAATGCATCTGGGACCTTGGTCATGGCTCTGTACCCAAGAGACCCGCTGCCATACCATATGTCTGCACTTTCTATTAATGCTAGACACAGTGTTAGCCCTCAGTCATAATAGAACAGACTTAATATTAAAGTACCTAGACACAGGATCGCTTCTTGGACCTGAACCAGGTGGCACCCCGACTAGGACCCCGGAAACCAACCGCCAACAACGCGCTCAACAGCGCTAAGGACGCCCAGAGGCGCCCCAGCGGTCACCAGGACACCAGACAAACCGCCAAAACCCTAGACCAAGAACCAAGAACGAAGCAACAAAGCAAACAAAATGCCAACAATCAACTCAATGAGCCCGGTCACCACGACAACCACAGGTAGGGCCAACCGACGGACAGCAGCTGATAAACCTTTGCTTTCAACCAGTAGACCCATACAAGACCACATATTGGGCACAGGAACGAAGACAGATGTTGTCAACCTGAACACAGCACGAAAAATCTTGTCCATGCACGGTCTCGTAATGCCAACAGCCGGTAGCATGTTGCAATCAATCTCGGTAGCTTTATTCGAATTTAGTATCACAGCAAATCTAGGCGCCACACATACTGACATACTACGAGCAATTGCACTAATAATACAGGAAGTCAATACGGAAATAAACACGGAAAACATCATAGAAAAAGTCAAAGCCCTAATAGGCGGACCGATTGCGACCCTAGACGAGAAAGTCGAGACATTAACAGAAACAATAGACGCGCAAAAGAAAACAATAGAGTCGATGACGGAGGTACGCACCAACTTGAAATCATCAGCGGAAGATTTGGGAAAGATAGCTGGAAACATGAAGAGCACAACGCCACAAAGAACGAGTGATGAACAGTCTGACGGACCACGAACGTTTGCAGACGCAGCCAAAACTAACATCCCTGCCCCACTAACGAAGGTACTAGCGAGAAGCGAGACACAGGCAAGGCAGATCCTAGTCGACAGACGATCACAGCTCTTCGCCAACTCTCTGAAAGACCTAATGGAGGCGCAACTAGTAGCAAAGGCCACCTTAGCAGTGGAGCAAATGTCAAAGGAGAAAGTTGTACTTCCAACATCAATCAACTTCATCTCAGCACGCCGTCTCCCTCATGGAGGAGTCCTTTACGAGCTCAACTCACCCGAGGCAGCAGAGTGGTTCAACGTGGCAGCAAACCGAGGATACTTCCTGGAACACTTCGAAGCGGAAATAGTGATCAAGGAGCGAATGCACAACGTTATAGTGGAAAATGTACCAGTAACCTTTGTACCCAACAACCCAGCAGCACTAGCGGACGTTGAGAAGAAGGCGGGCTTGAAACCAAAAACGATTAGCAAGGCGCGATACATCAAACCGGAAGCAAGGCGCAAACCAGGACAACGAACAGCCCACATAATAGTGACCTTTAACTCCAAGGAGGGAGCAAATCAAGCCATCAAGTTTGGCCTGACAATTGAAGGTAAGAAAGTATATGGAAGAAAGCTAATACCAGAACCGACCAGATGCCTCAAATGCCACTCGTTCGAAAACACTCACATGGCCGCAGAATGCCCACAGGAACAGGAGACGTGCGGTACATGCGGGGAACACCACCGAACAGCCGCGTGCCAAGTCACAGACCAAAACGAGTTCTTCTGCAGGAACTGCAAAGTGAAGGGCCATGCAGCCTGGAGTCGACAATGCCCGACGTTCACGAAGAAGTGGGATGGACACAAGAACCGCAATGAAGACGCTAAGTACCGATTTTTCCTCACAGAAGACCCTCTTACCTGGGAACCACTAACGAGTCAAAATTTTGAAGAGAACAACGAGACAGCCCCAATATGGCAGCAAGCGACAGAGGATCATCAACCACAACGATACCCACCACCAAGAAACAGAGCGGAACATGGACGGCCCACCAACAACAACAACAACAACCAAGAACGCGAGGAACGGAACCTCAACAACAGGAACGCCAACCGAATCCCATTGGGAGGTCAATCCCGAATCCCAGAAGCATGGCAGATGACAAGACCTCAAGCAGACCACCGAACACAATGGAAACTACCCACCCAAGAAGAGACCGAAACGCAATCAACACCTCCAAGATGGTCTAGCTCCCCTTACAGCTCCCTCCACGAACCCTACAGCCCACAAAGAGGGTGGGACCAGGACCATGCCGGAAACTAGTGATGGATGACGCCGACAACACACACCAAGAACGCGAAGACTTGAAAATCTGGCAGCAAAACCTTCAGAAATCCAACAACGCATGGGAGCACATGCTGAAAAACTTAAACCCGCACGTATACGATATAGCGTGCATCCAAGAACCATATCTCAACCCCGTGAATCTTGCTAACGCCTCCAATCTAAGACAGTTCTGGGACGTAATCTACCCAACGGACCACCACGCAAACCCAGGATGATCACAGACAATAATCCTAGTCAACAAGAGACTATCGAAAAACAATTGGCACATTATACCACTCAAGTCAGCGAATGCTATGGCGATAGAGCTAACGGGGGCTTTCGGCAAGGTGCGTATCTACAACATATATAACCCCTGCGATAGCGATAGCACACTCCACTTCATGGAGAGGCACATGGTGTCTGAACGAAACTCCCAGAGACATCGCACGCAGCAGCGAATCGCTCAAGGCGACAACACTGTATATAATGAACATATAATCTGGCTAGGCGATTTCAATCGCCACCACCCAATGTGGGAAATGCAACATAATGTACATCTCTTCACCGCGGCGAACTTAGATGCCGCGGGAGTACTGATAAACCTTCTATCACTATATAACTTAGTCCAGGTCCTCCCCCCAAACATAGCCACTCTAGAGGCATCAAACACCAAAAACTTAACGCGCCCAGACAATGTATTTTGTTCAGCAGATCTTGAGCACTCGTTCACGCAGTGCAGTGTAGAGTACCAGCTACGCCCAGTAGTAACTGACCATTTCCCCATAATTAGTACCATCAACCTCCAACCAGAACGAATTGAAACCAGCCCCAAGCGCAACTTCAGAGACACGGACTGGGAAGAGTTCCGGGAGGTCCTTGAAACTAAACTAGACACATCCCACAGGCAACGGAAATCAAGACACGAGAACAGTTCGACGAGGCGTTCAAGGCACTCACAACAAGCATCGCCGAAACAGTAGAGAAGTGCGTACCGAAGACCAAACCATCCCTGTACGCGAAGAGATGGTGGTCGAAGGAACTGGACACCAAACGAAAAGCAACACACAAACTAGGAAGGATATCAAGAAAGAAATTAGCGAGACGAAACGACCCAGTGCACGAGGAATATAGAATCGCACGAAACCGATTCTCAGAAAGTATCAAGCGAGCGAAGACAAACCATTGGACAGAATGGTTAGAGGAACTGACATTCACAGGAGTATGGACCTTTCATAGATACGTAGCAGGCGACCCTTCCGACCAGATACACACAAGGATCAAAACCCTCCAAGACCCGAGGGCAAACAATCAGGACAACACGACGCAAGATAACACCCGAAAGAGCGAGCTACTTTACGAGGTATTCTTCAGAACGCCGCCAGACGATGACCAAGTGAACCCGGACTTCGACTACGACCCTCCAATATGTGAATTCAGACCAATCACGAACCAGCAAGTACACAGAGCAATCGCGAAACTATCACCGTTCAAAGCCCCAGGACCCAATGGGATAAGCAACGTAGTATTCATGAAATGCGCTGACCTTCTTGTACCATTCATGGCACCAATATACAGAGCTACGTTCACCCTCGAAGTGTACCCGAACGAATGGAAATGTTCCTCGACGATCGTACTCAGGAAGCCAGGAAGGCCAGACTACAGTGTCCCGAAGGCATATAGACTGATAACGCTATTAGACACGATGGCTAAGATCCTTTCATCATGTGTTGCCGACGATCTAACATATATTGCAGAAGAACACCATCTATTACCCCCAACCCACTTCGGCGGTCGACCGGGACGATCAACGGTAGACTCCCTCCACCTGCTAACTAAGTTCATAACAGATTCCTGGGCGTCGAAAACAAACAACCACGTTTCCCTACTCTTCCTTGACGTAAAGGCGGCCTTCCCGAGCGTGGTAGCAAGCAAGCTACTACACAACCTCAGAAAAGCAAGAATACCAAAGGAATATGTAGATTGGTACAAACGAAGACTGGACAACAGAACGACGCATCTCTTTTTCGACGACTACCAGTCAAACTTGTTCAATGTGTCAGATGGACTAGACCAGGGATGTCCGCTATCCCCAATGGGCTTCATCTTCTACAACGCACCAGTCCTGCGAGTCGCAGACCCGAGACCCAGCAAAGGAGAACTGAGTCTAGGATTCATCGACGATGTAGCGCTAATAGCAAGAGGGCGCTCATACGAGGAATCAAACGCAAAGGTCAAAAACATGATGGAAAAGCAAGGAGGTGCACTTGACTGGAGCGAGGAATACAACGCTGAGTTTGAGCTAGACAAAACCGCACTAATTTGTCTTTCCAGGATACGAGTTCGAAGCACCGAAAACCCCAACAAGACAGTCCCTACGCCACGAGTACCCATCACCATCCGCGATCACACAATCCAACCTTCGAAGTCGCACAAATTTCTAGGAATCATCATCGACGAAAATCTAAACTTCAAGGAGCAGGCGGCCCACGCACTGGCCAAAGGAACGAAGTACGCGCTAGCATGTAGCCGGATGATACGTCCGACGAAGGGAATACACGGGAAACTGATGAAAAAACTGTATGAGGGAGTAATCGTCCCGAAGATGTTGTACGCCGCAGATGTGTGGTGCGCAGGTCTAGTAGAAAAGGGGAGGGGGAAAGGGGGAAAGGGCGAGGAGCAAGAGGCTTCGCCTCGCAGATGGCGCGAGTGCAGAGAATGGCAACCATATCAATTGCGGGAGGACTAAGATCAAGTCCCACAGACATGCTAGACGCGCACGCTAATGTACTACCTTTTCAGCAGACTCTTCGAAAAGCGTGCTACAGAGCCACGCTCAGAATGGCGACACTCCCACAGAAACATCCACTAGCCAAGGGAATCAAGAACGCATACGATTACGGCAAAGAGAGAGATTTTAAGGGGAAAAAACGCTATCCATCCCCACTGCATAAGCTGATGTACGAATTCAGGATCAACCCATCGACGGTGGAAAAGATAGACCCAGTCAGACACTACCCCAAGTGGGAGCCGGATGTAGACATCCACATAGCGGAGAAGGCCGAGACAGCAAAGATAGAAGACGGACTCGCCGATGAAAACCTAAGGGCGTACTCAGACGGGTCAATGGTGGATGGGGGAGTTGGAGGAGCAGCAGTGGTCATGAGAGGCAACGAAGTGATAGGAAGCAAGAGGTTTCACTTGGGGAGCGACCGCGAGCATACGGTCTATGAAGCAGAGTTGGTGGGGATGATATTAGCAGTACAACTGCTGAAGGAGACGGGAGGAAGAAGGGGCACCATATCCCTAGGTGTCGACAATCAGGCAGCGATAAGAGCAACCGAAGCTTTCCGCTCACAGCCAGGACACTACCTCATGGACCAATTCCACGATGATCTTAGAAGACTCATCCCTGAGCACGACGAAAGAAAACTCAAAGTCAGATGGACGCCAGGCCATGTAGGGATACCAGGGAATGAAGAGGCAGACACTCACGCGAAACGCGCCGCACGAGGCGAATCATCAGACACACGAGCCCAGCCAAAGTCGCTCCTAACCGAGGAAGGAGAACTCAGAATCCTACCAAGGAGCAAAGCGGCACTAAGACAACACTTCTACGCAAAGATCAAAAAAGAGGCCACCACCATCATGGAGAACTCACCGCGCTACACACTGCTCAAATCAGTCGACACGTCAGCACCATCAAAGAAGTTTGCAAAGAAGATAGAGAAGCTACCGAGACGTCACAGCTCACTGATGTTTCAACTCCGCACGGGACATATAGCGCTCAACAAACACCTCAAACGAATAGCGAAATCCCCAACGGCGCGTTGCCCAGCATGCGAAAACCATGACGAAACGGTACACCACTTCATCCTAGTCTGCCCAGCATACGTGAACCAGAGAGAACAAATGAGGAAAGAAGTCGGAGCAAGACAATGCAAAATCGAGTACCTGCTGAACGAAAGCAAGGGAATGAGAGCAACGTTGACGTACATCGCGCGCACGAGAAGATTGGAACAAACCTTCGGAGATGTAACCCCCCCAGCGGAAAAGGAGAAGGAATAGAGGAAACGCGACAACAAGTCGCACAAATCATATCAAGAGCCTGAAGAAGGCCCTAACGTCCGCGCGCAAGCCAGGACCACTGTATAGCATAGACAACCAAAAAACGGACCAAAGCATATACGAATAGATTAGATGTACAGTAGGTAGTGTCCATCATAGGGCATAGCCCCAACGGACAATAAACAAGGATCAAAAAAAAAAAAAAAAAAAGGCAATGAGAAAAAAGAAGAATTGTGTTACAGTGAATTTCCGTCCGGGTGGGACTTCAACGACAGGTAGTTCGTGTTGGGGTCTGGACCTATGGAAGGAAAGGCCCTGACGCAGGAAGTGCGTGATTCCGTTCGAGCGGCGGGGCGGGGAGCTCATTTCAAACTGAATATGGACTCAGTCATACATTGCAAGTTTACTAAAACTGAAGACCAACATGATTAAACTGAGTTTCGATCTGTGGCGGGGCCGAGCGGTTAGGAGGCAAGGGGGATGTGGCAGGGAACTGCAGGAACTGTCTAGTCAACTCTAAAAGAAAAGAGATGAAAGACGAACATCCCACGGATCGGGAGGCTGTACAGGAGGAACTGAATTCGTACGAGAAGAAAAGTGAAAGAGTTTGCGGACATGGCGAAGGAAAACGGGTTGTTGATGGTCTGTTGTAGGCGAATGGATTTGATGCCTGGGAGAAGATACGATGACAGGCCGTTTCGCTGGGGTTCTGCGCACAGCGGCGGACGACGGGTTGCGTCAGACTGTAATGATTCATGTGAATCCACAATTGTGACGATGATAGTGGGATACATACGTTAAGCAAATTGGCATGGGTCTTCAAGAAAAGGTCAGTCCAGAGAAGATGGTTTCATGCAGGTGAATGCGTACCTTATGCAGGGTAGACTGTATAGAAAGCAGAGCGGGGGTAACGTCGAACATATAGATATCAGGATCACCATAAGTCGTGTAAGCTAATCGAAGTGAATCTGGCGAGGGCATGAGGGTGTGGACAACGGCGCTGCCAAGGCTGTAGGATGAAAGGAGCTGACGGGACTCGAAGGCCCAAAGATTAATGGTTGCGTCATTGTAAGCACCGATGAGGAGGGTGCCTTTAAATAAAAGTGCTAGACTCATGACAATCTGGGTACGCCCTATGAAGGGGATTCCGACAGTCTTCAGCGTCGACGCATTAAATTCATAGATCGTTGTGGCGTAGTCGCCGTTGAAGCTGAACGCAGTCAAGATGTTTTGGTTTTGGTTTGTCCAGAACACTGGTGCATCTGCGGATCCATCTTCACTAGATTGTCCTATCCTCACACCTAATTTCTGTGATTGGACGTCCCAGACCTCAAGGCACCTCCCTACAGTCGACATGACTGCAAGCTTTTTCGAGTCTGGGGAGAATCGAACTGCGCCCACATGGTCGATGGACTTGAAGGGACCAGCCACGAGTTTACCAGTTTCCAAGTTCCATATTCGCGCTGTCGAATCGTATGACCCACTCGCAAGCAGCGTACTGTCGGCAGAGATATCAATGCAGATGATACTCCGTGAGTGGCCTTCAAATCTTTTCACCATTCCCGTCTCAATCTCGCAGGCCTTCAGCTCCGGACGTTTGCCGCGTCTACCACCCGTGATAACCCATCGACCATCCCTTGATACCGCCACTGCGGTTATCTCCTCCTCGCAAACATCCCGCGCTTCTTCAATTTCCTTGCCCGACTCCAGGTCCCATCGCCGAGTGATCTTGTCCAAGGACCCGCTAAACATTTGCTTGCCGTCGGGAAAGTAGGCTATGAATGTGATATTATCAGACTGGTAGTATTCGTCCGACATCTCTACCGGTGTCAGGATCATCTCTTTGTGGAACAGCTCCGCCCATGTTTTAGTAGAAACCATGGATGCCGCGGTTCGGTGCTAAGATATTCTTTGGATGCGTTCAAAGGCGATGATGACAGCGCTTTCCCTGCTGAGACAATAGTCAGTTGAGCCTTGCTGGCAGATGGAGGGTTGCAAAGATGAAGTGCGAGAAATTCTTGAATACGGACACGACAATCCTCCTTGCATATGCATAGCAGACATTGGCAGTGCTAGCTGTGCATCTCGTCCATTCGGAATTCAACTTTCCTTTTCCAGGTTTCACTCACGGGCTCACAACTATTGCCCGAGGCAATTTCCATTTCTCACCGACCAGCTCGTTATATTCAACAAGTATGCTGAAATGTTTGAGGTGTAGTATTTATAATACATGATAAAGTAATGCCGTTGTATTAGATCGTATATTATGTAAAATAACAAAAGGGGCAACCATAATATTATGCGCAAAGGATATCACCTACAAGCAGAGACACCACCGGTCACTTCCATGCTCTCCGGCGTCGGATTGTACTGCTGCAGTTGGTTCTTGTGAATCGGAATGTGGTGAAGGAGGGTCGTCGGGTACTATATCATTGTCTTTTTTGGGAGGACCCGCTGCGGCGTTGCGCTGCAACCAATCCATGAGACTTCGGATTCAACGAAAAAAATCAACTGAGCACACCTCTTTACCCTTAGCGTAAGAAACATCAGCGCGAGGTGGTGGAGCACGGCTTGCAGTAGGTAACACTGATGGTATAGCTTGGGACTGAAAAGGTGTGAGTTGAAAAGATGATTGCATGAACAAAGGCTCACGTTCTCGCGAGGATCTACATTTGAATGTCCCGAGGGAGACAACCTTTGGGGTAGAGGCAACGTAGCAGGAAACTGCAACGCGACTGAGTGAACTGTGAAGTTGAACAAGATAGTGAAACATACGTCTAGAGGATCACGAGGCTGATCGTTCCGAACAGGAAGACTCAAGCGTAAGAGTTTGCGAATGTGAAGGAAAATGGGTTGCCGTGGCAAAGATCTTTGCGGGCTGGCACTGACAGGTAATGTTGGTAGGTTACGGCGGGTCGCAGCCGAACGACGAGATGCATTAAACTACAAAGATGATAATGGATGATTGGTATAATGAATATAATGTATAGAACGACGAGATAGTGGCACTGACCTGAGGATCTGGCCCAATAGGCCGAATGCTAGCAAGGATGTTACGTGGAGTGTTGCATATAAAGATCTTATTGTCATTGTTAGTGTGGGTAGTGTAAGCTAGCTGGCGTGAGTTGGGTGAAAAGGTGAGGCAGAAAGGGTTTTGGACGTTAAAGGAAGTGAGGAGTTGACGGGACGTGAATGCCCAGAACTTGATGGTGTTGTCGTCGGAAGCACTGGCGAGGATAGCACCATCAAATGAAAGAGCTAATCCGGTGACAATCTTGGTGTGCCCTTCGAAAGGAGCTCCAGAAGTTTGCAGTGTCGTTGCGTCGAACTCATAGACCGTATTGGCAATGTCGTCATCTTTGAAGCTGAATGCAGCCAGGATGTTCTTATTGTTGTTTGTCCAGAAAAGCGGCGTGTATGTGAAGGGTAAGCCAACAAACTTGAATCCCCCTACTCTCATATCCAATTTCTGTGACTGAATATCCCAGATCTCGATGCACTTCCCAGCCTCTGACTTGACTGCAAGTTTCTTCGAGTCTGACGAAAATAAAACTGCGCCCGGCCAATCTTCGCTCTTGAATGGCCCACCCATCAGTTTGCCAGTATCCAAGTTCCATACTCGCGCTGTTCCATCCCATGACCCACTTGCCAGCAGTGTACTATTTGTGGAAGAATCGATGCAGGTGACCATCCGTTCGTGACCTCGAAATGTTTTCATGATCCCTGTTTCAACCTCATAGGCTTTGATCTCCCCAGGACCACCGTGATCGAAGTCTCCACCAGCAGTGATAATCCATCGACCATCCTTTGATACTGCCACGGCAAATACTCCTTGCTCAAAAACATCCCGAGCCTCCTCAATCTCTTTACCCTCCTGCAGATCCCATCTTCGAGCAGTCTTGTCCATTGATGCGCTGATCATTTGTTTGCTGTCCGGAAAGTAGGATATAGACCGAACATGCTCTTTGTGACCCTCTAAGGTCAGTACTGGTGTCAGAGTCATATTGGTTGCTGCAGCCGTGGGTTGCCTTGATGTAGAAGTTATGGTTTTGGGGGCTATAGTTGATGTTTTTGAAAGAAGCCGTGTCTTGGGATGCGTTTAAAGGACCAATGGCGGAGAGCTTTCCCTGTGTGCTGTCTTCCTGATTAGTACAATTTTCAAGTCGATGACTCTGTTCGACTCGCTCTCGGAGAACTCGGAGAGTTTGATGTTACCATGGCAAGGTTAAAGGATACGGCTGTCGTCCCTGAGGCCTGCTGTATGATGGCGGTGCTGGAACCCACACGGACTCGGACTGTGCTTCTATCAAATTCGCTTCTACTAGTTCACAGCCACTGCCAAGATTCTTGCGTTTGACTTGGATTTTGCGATATGTATGTTGACCGTCACAACCGACAGCTATGTAATAAGGAAATCATCTATGAGCGAGTTAATACGTTCAAAGCCCAGTATAAAAAACTACAGTAGTACATTGTTATGCTCCCCACAATTCACCGCTCTGCTTTCCCTCTATGTTGTTTAAAGAGATTCCATCCGTGTTGCCATTTTTGAGTGTACCGGGGCAAGCTTCAGGGAAATCGGTCAACCTAATTGTGGTGGTTTCAACGCCTATCACAGCCGTGGCAAGAGGGTCCTTAATGTGGCGTCTTATAGGCTGCGATCCGAAGGTCATGACGGGAGTAAATAACGGTGCTGGCGAACTCGTATCATCTTCTGTGCTCATGCGCAAGAAGAATGCCACAACTACGCTCGAGTTCGCGACGATTAAGGACACAGAAGTCTAAAAGGCGATCAATAATACTTGCGGTCTGAGTACTGATAATACTATACCTCAACCATAGCAGCCATTGTCTCCTTTAGCCCTCCATCGGATAAAACGTAGTATGCATGAACAAGACTGACAATGGTGGTGATTGCTGACGTTGAAAAGATGGCAAGTATCCGGATTTTCCGCGCCTTCGTCAACTTGACATTATAAATGAGGCGAAATGGGGCCAAGATGATAATAGTGTCTCCGAAAACATCAGCTGAAATGTTAATCAGAAAATTATTGCATTGTATGTGCAGTTGACTCTCACTGATAATCAGCGCTATAGCAACATTTCTGCCGAGGTCACACTGCGGGCGCGGTTGTGATTTCCAGCCGGGCTCAGACTCACAAGTCCACAACACTTGCGCAAAAAGTACGGCCCATGCAATAACGAAGATCACTGTAGTAAATGTGAGGACCTTCCTGAAGGTTCCTGGGACTGCGAGTCGCACGACTGTTAACAGAATTGATATCCTGGAACACCTATCATAGGTGTGCATGTCAATTGTGTCGCCTTAACATGCTGCCCGGAGAGCCATACCAAATAACCGCAAAAAAAAAATTGGCACATCCTAGTGCAGAAACAGTTTTAATGTCTCTTAAGCATTACGATATAAAAGAACATACATGTAATACAGTGCTACCTTTATGCCTTGAGGATAATTTTCTAGGCGTCTTCAACAAATGGTATGTATGATACACAACAAAAAAAGGCTCACCATAGTTTTGCAGATACAACCAATCGACAACTAATAGGCCAAAATGAATATCATCGCGAAGGTTGCCCATAAGTCATCGATCCAGAGACGTCCCTGCTGCATACGACAATACAAGCGGAATGATGTGACAGTGATCGCCACAAGGGGTAGGACCATGCCTACGACTTGAAACGAGTGTTAACCACAGCGACAATAAGTCAGTCAACCAGACCTACCTGATGTCTGATCAATTGTGGGGCCTGAGGACGCCATCATGCGGTTGTTCTTGCAAATGGGTAAGGCTGTCAAACAAACAGCATATATAGGCCCATCAGCCTGGGGAAAGCCCTCCCACCTAAACTCAGGAAAATACTGCCGTACGGGGCAGAACTATTTCGAGGTAGTCCTGCCAGCAGAACTGGCAGAATCACGTGATGTTTTATTAGAGTCGCAAGGAAAGACGTAGGAAGTGTGTGATTCTGTCCGAGCAGCGGGTGTTGGATTATCAAGGGTCGAGGTACACTTGTCGGGAACCTTCGGGAATGATAACGCGATATCACCGGGCGTTGGCAGTTTAGTTTTGCCACTGGCAGACATATATAAGTACACATTTTACAGCGGGAGTACGCTACACGTTTTGTTTGTGGGTTTACTGTAACACCTGGGTTGGTATTACGTCGCGGAACGTGTCTGAGACTTGCGTGCAACTTAACAGCGGGGCGGGGAGCTTATTTCAAACTGGACATGGATTCAGTCATGCATTGCAAGTTCACTAAACTGAAGACCAACATGAAAACTGAGCTGCGACCTACGGCGAGGCGAGCGGTTGGAAAGCAAGGGGGATGTGGCAGGGAACTGTATGAAACTGTCTAGTAAACTCCAAAAGAAACGAGATAAAAAGACAAACATCCCATGGATCGCGAGGCTGTACAGGAGGAACTGAATTCGTACGAGAAGAAAAGTGAAAGAGTTTGCGGACATGGCGAAGGAAAACAGGTTGTTGATGGTCTGTTGTAGGCGAATAAATTTTATGCCTGGGAGAAGATACGATAACAAGCCGTTTTGCTGGGGTTCTGCGCACGACAGGACGACGGGTTGCGTCAGACTGTAATGATTCACGTGAATCGGCATGATCGTGAAGGTGATAGTGGGATACATATGCAAATTGGCATGGATCTTCAAAAGAAGCTCAGTGCAGAAAAGATGGTTTCATGCAGGTGAATGTGGACTTTGGTTTGTGCAGGGTGGACTGTATGGAAAGCAGAGCAGGGGCAATGTTGAATATATAGATATCAGGATCACCGTTCCATAGGTCGTGTAAGCTAATTGAAGTAAGTCGGGTGAGGGTATGAGGGTGTGGACAACGGCGCCGAGGCCATGGGAGGCAAGGAGCTGAAGAGACTCGAAGAACCAAAGCTTGATGGTTGCGTTATCGTAAGCACTGATGAGGAGGGCACTGTTAAATAAAAGTGCTAGACTCGTCACAATCTGGGTATGCCCTGAGTCACGCTGTCGAATCGCCTGACCGCAAGTGCCAAAGCAGCGTACTGTCGGCAGAGATATCAATACAGGCAATACCTCGTGAGTGGGCTTCAAATCTATACATTAGTGGTAGTCAGAGCGACCGATTATGGAGCAATTCTGTGTGTGATTATGAGACGATTCAAAATTCGAAATTGCGTGAAAATCGCTTGTCAGCTGCAGCTGCAGCTGCGAGAACGGACTTTCAATGCGATTCTCGTTGGATTCATGAACTTATCTATGTATGCTAAGTACTACCTTTACAGGTGAATTATTATATAAACTCTGTTTCGGACACACCAGCGACACGGACTACTCAAGATGTCACAACGAACGCAAAGGCAAGTGCAAGTACAAAATCTAATTATGTTTGCGTTGCAGGTAAAGAAAAAACGAGCTCAAATCCGCCTGCGTCGCCAACGGAGGCTTGAAAGTCTTACAGGACATGAGTTCAACAGCTCAGATGGTGTTCTTGAGAATGGAGACTCATCCTTTTCAGACTTGAACTCCAATACTAGTATGTCCATGAGTTCCGACTCGAGTTCTCTCACCACTGGCTCCTTGTCTTCTACCTCCGAGTCAGACACCAATGAACCTTCAGACGACTCGTCTGTATACTCAGATCCATCCAGTTTGAGTATTGTGTCCAGGCTAAACTCAAGCACCGACTCAGACACAGAATCTGAATCAGGATCAAACCCTGACTCAGGCACCGAGGCTGATGACAAGCTTGATGCAAGTGCACCCACTGCAGAGGCACAACTTGGCGAGCTTGTGCGTGAATTCATTCGTGGTTCCTATTCACACCGCTACCAGATGGCTTGCACAAGAACGTCCCAGAACCAAATGATGTCATACATCTGCATTCGGTTTTTGATCTTTCGCACCTATGCTTGTCGCAGTGCTTTTGCTTTTTGAGGTGCCGAGTGCAATTTTGAATGCACAGCCATACTCCTCGTGGCCATCAAACAGAACCTTGCAGAGTGCACAGTGGTGTTCAGTTTTCTTTGCCCCTCCTCCATTTTAAGTTGATGCATTCACACCTGGCTCAGGGCATAATCCCTGGCGTCATCAGATGTCACAGCACTGACCGGGGACTGAGTCAAAGTATCTGTCCAGCTAACAGTTTCTAAGGTAAGGTGAGTTATAATTTTATATAAATAAGAGAAATATGGTTGAATTTACAGTGTAGAATCCGATTCATAATTGCGAGGCGCTTCGACGATTAAGCCCGATTATATCCACACTCGGAACAATGGTGGCATTGACACGGACCTAGCGATGGATCTCGATACAAATTTCGCATGAACATCTCCTTTGGCAAGCCAGTGGCGACGGGCTGCATAACTTGGCAAGGACGCATCATTAACGCTACGTCATTAACGTGACGTAATGTGCGAAGATTTTTGTCTGGCTTCTCCCAAGGACTCGTGACTCACTCCCAATCACATTGCAACAGCTCTCCTCAGTGCTCAGCAATGCTTGCCACACTATCTATGATAGGTGGCATCTCTATGGAAATGATCGTGAGTCAAGTCAATGAATGTTTGAACCATTGGTAACTAGGTGAATTGTATGAAATTCCTGCCACTTGCCAGGCAAACCGTCTCTTACCGAGAGGTCAAATCCTTGCACTCATGTTGTGACTCGGATCGGAGCTACCTCATCATTGCTTTCTCAAGGGGGACGTTATCAAAATATGTTCCTCTTATCTATCATTACATACTTATCATACACGTTTCATCCACGTTCATATTTTCGTTCTCCGTTCAAACGATCCTCTAATATTCAGCGTCCATAGAATTCTTTTCCCTCAGTCTTTCCAACTAAGACTGAGGTGAGCTACTTACTACGACTTGATCATCATACTTAGTACTAACGATGTATAGTTCTCACTCTCTCTCGTTTCTAGGTATGAACCTGTCATAGTGTAGTCTTTCCAACTAAGACTGAGTTCTCACTCTCTCTCGTTTCTAGTTCGAGTCTCGTCGCCTCTTCACAGACGTTTCAATATAGTACATGCCACGGTTATCGCGTTCGCTGGCACACAACTTGAAGTATATAATGCGCTACTGAGTATGTATGATATTACCTCCGATAAGCCATGTTCCTCACTGTATCCTTCTTGACACTTCTCCTAGCTTTGTCAATCACGGGATCGCCCCTTGAAGTTCGCAATTCCCCCATCATTATCCCCCTTACCAGGAGTCTGAACTTCTTCAATGGTACTACTGACCTCGTGCAACACGATAAAGCTCGTGTGGCGGCCTTCAGGGACTACAATACGCATGGCCGACGTGCCGAAAGCATTCCTACACCATTCGACAGTTTTGGTGGATACAGCGTAGAAATTGGCGTTGGCAGCCCCCCCACATCCTGTTAGTTCAACATTGAGAAAACACGCGGCTGCTAATGTATTATTGAAGACAAATTGGCTGTCGCCTCCGCTAGCGCGGTTACATGGATTGGCGCCCGCACTCCATATGACAAAACCGGCGTCGACACCACAGTGCGTGTGGGGGAAACCTACGGTGGTGGGGGGTTCTTAGTATCCACTTCTCTGGTATGACATACAACAATATCATAAGTTGAAAATACCTACAATTATATATAGGAACTTTCTTAATCAATACCGTCACTCTCGGTCATGGGCTCACCATTCCCAACTACGCACTCGCTGTTGCTTCTACTTTGAGGAACTTCGGAATCTATGAAGGTATCCTTGGCATCGGGCCTCGAGATTTGACAGCCAACACCCTGATAGATGACCCGCCTGCCACGTATTCAACTTTTACTGACTGGCTGGTTACCGCAGGTGCCATTCGTCAGAACATTGTTGGTATCTTTTTCCAGCCCATCACTGGGAATGGAGACACCAATGTCGGAGAGCTGGCCTTTGGTGAACCTGACTATACCAAATGCACTAGTAACATTATATACACGTGAGCTTCAGTTCCTAGATCAATCCAGACTCTTAGTAATTATGTTGTTTCAGTGATGTCACCAACAACCCCCGCTCAAAGAAGTACTGGGGTATCGATCAGAGAATCACTTACGGTGACACGGACATCTTGCTACCCACTGCTGGTGTCATCGATACTGGCAGCAGCTTTATTTACATTACCCCCGGTGTGTATTTAGAGTGCAGCAAGTAATAATGGTTTAATCAGCGTTCAATAGATGCCTATGGCAGGTACCGGGCTGCAACCGGCGCTACTATCGATCAGCCGACTGGTCTTCTGCGTATTACCCCTGACCAGTACAATGCCCTAAAGGACTTGAAGTTCTATATTGGCAAAGTATGTCAATTCTGTCAGCCCTCACACCCCTTGTTCACCGTTTTGCACAGGGAGTCTTCAGTCTCATCCCCAACGCCCAAATCTGGCCTCGTTCTCTCAACTACAAGACTCCTGGTGCTGAGAACGATGGCATATACCTCATCATTAAAGGCCTAGGTACATCAACTGGCACAGGGTTTGACTTTATTATTGGCTACACATTTATGCAGCGCTTCTACACTATTTTAGATCGAGATAACCGCAAGGTCGGTTTTGCCCTGACCTCATTCACTTATGCCACTACCAACTAATGTGTAATTGCCAAAATATACAAGGGATTGTGTTTCTGACGCAAAACAGCATACGGATTTGTATGGGTGGTTGAATCCAGTCGCATCTTGAGTCTCAACAACGTCAATTCGAACCATGAGACCCGCAATTCACAGCTTTCGTAGACCATACTAGCGAACATGGAATCTTATTTCAGTTCGGACAGCTTGATTGTGTGTTCATCGTTCTTTCTCCTTTTTGTGCTCTTCTATGAACTACCATGGCAACTTCTACTTCCTTTCATGGCGTCATGGGTGTCCAATTCCATTCACCCTGCTGTGTTGCTGCATTGTGTTGCTGCGTGTTCATAGCTCGATCTCCTATTTAGGATACAGTGCTAAAAATTAACACTGGGAGTCAGCGGTAATCTACTTACCCAACAAAAATCGCGACCGGTATGAATGAGAGCGGTGTAAAAATATGGATAGCAAGACGGGCGAGCTGCCGCTACGGTGACAGAGGGTTCGTGCCTGGGCATCTATGGAAACGAGGCAGGTTGACGCAGTGAAGTGGCATAAAACACAAAAACATCTCTGCAGCTTAGAGCCAGACACCCACAATCCCTCCAAAGTCCACCTCAGTAGCGCCCAAACCCTTCAACCTCTAGAGCTCATTCCTGGTTACAGCGATGCTTTGTCTATGGGACTTGAAAAACAATTAGACTAGCTGTGACAGCGAGCCCCACCATAACCGATTCTCGCCGTGCAATTCTAGTGAGAGTGATCTACACTCTCCAAGCGCCATCGCGGAGGAATCCTCAGTCTACCGTGAGACCAGCACGAGTAGTAGCAGAAGAACGCCTTGCACCAATGTACATCTGGGAGCGAATCAGTTTCAGACAACTCGGGCGATGAATGGCCTTGTGCCATATCCTGCGACACAGCAAGCTTCTGTCTCAATGGATACCGGGTGTCGTCGACTTTGATGTATTCTGGAACCTTTACAACAGCAAGTCGCTGCAGGGCACCGATCAGCAAGGAAGGAAGGAGGAGTAAGAAGATCCACATTACGGTAAACTTGCGTCCAGCTGCGACTTCAGCAACCTGCGATTCGTGGACGGGTGCTGATTTAAGGAAGGAAATGTGGCGCTGCAGAAGCTGCATGGCTCCGTTCGAGTGGCGCAAAGTTTCCTCCTTAGGATGCGCTTGCTGCGATTGTCTGCGAGATGGGTCACGTTTGAGGTAGTAGGTGCAGTAGTGCCGTGTGGGGTACTGTGAGCTACCATACGCAGAGTGGTCGAGCGTAGAAATAGTTTCAACCTGGACACGTAGTTAATAATGCATTGTATGTTCCTCAAAAGTGCAGACTGACATCATCAAATTGAGTTATGGCCTGCCCCGAGAGAATATGGTTGGAGGGGAGGGGAGACGTAGCGGAGAACTGACGAGAGATCGTCGAGATAACAACGAATGATTCAAGATAAGAGACGTACATCTAGTGGATCATGTGTCTGATCAGCAGGAACGGTTATTACGCGAGAAGGCAAGCGAAGAATTTTGCGGAGGCAGCGTAGTAAAATGGGCTGCTCCGGGTGTATTTCAGGCGGAAGCCCGTGAGCAAACGATATAACTGGTGATGTCACTTGGTGACGGCGGACTGCAGGAGAACGACAGGAGGCGGGAGACTGCAATGGCGGTGCATGAGTTGTATAAATGAAGAAAGAAAAAGAAATGCAAACATTCAGCAGGCGATTGAGCTTTGAATTTTTATTTGCACTGGCCTGTAAGGAAATGTTGGTGCACGGATAATAATATATGCGAAAAATGCGTACACTGCCCCGTGCTTCAAGCGCACGTCCGATGCTGGCCAGAACGTCCAATGGAGTGTTACATATATGGATCTTGCAACCTGTCGTGTAAGCCAATTGGCTGGAGTCTGGTGAAAGGATGAGGGTCTCGGGAGTCCGAGCATTGAAGGATGCGAGAAGTTGGCGGGACTCGAAGGCCCAGAGTTTGATGGTGTTATCATCCGCAGCACTAGCGAGGAGAGCACTATCAAATGAGAGTGCTAGACCACGAACAATTTTGGTATGCGCTTCGAAGGGGGCTCCGACAGTCTCCAGTGTCAACGCGTCAAACTCATAGATTGTTGTCGCATCGTCCAACGTGAAGGTGAATGAGGCTACGATGGTTTTGTTTCTGTTTGTCCAAAACACTGGCGCAGATGTGAAGGGCGTTTCTCCAAATTCTCCAATCCTAACGTCCAAAGTCTCCGTGTGGATATCCCACACTTCAAGGCACTTCCCTGCCTCCGACTTCACTGCGAGCTTCTTTGAGTCTGGTGAAAAACGGACCCCACCCACCCAATCAATACTCTTGAAGGGACCAGCCACGAGCTTGCCAGTGCCCAAGCTCCAGATCCGAGTTGTGCGATCCCACGATCCGCTCACCAGAAACTTGCTATCCGGGGAGATATCTATGCAGCTGATCCCTCGCGAGTGGCCTTCGAATTGTTTTACAATTCCTGTCTCAACCTCAATGACTTTAAGCTCCCCATGGCCGATACCTCCGCCCCCTGTAATAGCCCATCGACCATCCCTGGATACTGCCACCACCCATATTCCCCGCTCACAAACATTGCGTGCTTCCTCAATCTCCTTACCTGATTGCAGATCCCATTGCCAAGCAGTCTTGTCCCAAGAACCACTGATCATTCGTCGGCCGTCTGGAAAGTAGGATATCGACCGAATATACTTGTCATGCCCTTCCAGGGTCATTATTTGATTCAAAACCATATTTTTTGCCGCAGCAGCGGGCTGAATCGATGTTGAAACCACAGAATGTGTCATCGATAACGACAATGGCAAGTAGCTAAGGATTGTTCCGAATTATGTGGATGTATTCAAAGGAACAGCGCCGAGCTTCCTAGGACGCGAGGGACCTGATATCGATGGCAATTTTGAAGACGGGTGGATACTTTTCCTGCTGAAGCTCATCGTCAGTTCATCGGCACTGGAAGTTAAGAAAGTTCATGTTACCAAGGTGCTGACTTGAGGAAGGAGAACGATGAAATTTTCAATGTGAGGACTGTGCATTGCTAATCCTCCTTGTTTGTCGGCACACAGCCATAACCAAAGTTTCTCTGTGGAAAGTGTCCATTAGACGTTTTTCATTTCCCAGGTCAAGCTGTATATTAGTAGGGTGCTTTGTAAGTTGGAAATGTAGCACTCTGAGAACGAGCTCTCGAATGTGGAAGAGCAAACATCACTACGGCTGACTGTCAGAGGGGAAGCACGACGAAGTTAAAGAAACAGACGCATCTGCAAGGGTCAACCGACCGCGGCATTATGAAATCTTGCGAATCGCACTACAGCCTGGCTCCTTGTTCAAGAGTAATTTTAGCATTCGGTCCGGAAGTTCTCATCACATGATTACAAAAAAGGACGTCGTCGATAGACTTCTGATGAAGGAGGAGCAACATATCAGCCATATGCCACAAGCGACAATAATCAGCACCACAGTATAAAAGAACGTACGTAACATCCGATTATTTGAAGCACCAACATTATCGGCCCTTGAGCCCATAATGCTCCCCGGTCTTGGTCTGTGCACGTTGAAATTAGGTAAAGGAGGGTCGGACACCTCGTTACGTATCCAGCCATCATCATCGATACAGGCACCTGCACGAAATAGCCATCGTCTTGACATGTGCAGGCAGGCTGTGAAGGGGTAGGCTGAGACTAAAATGTGAGTGTAATATAGATCATGACGAATCGCGAACTCAAGCCTCCTCGATACCTGAGGGCGCACAGTCATTTCTAGATGACGCAGGTCTGAGGATCAGGAATGCACTGCGTATAATTGAGCATAGTGAAGCTTGGTGGGACTCCAGAAGGTAAGTAAATGCCTGACTTCATAATATTGTTGCGAAGAGGACTTAGAGGAGAATATGCTACTGATGACACAGGTGGGTTGACGATTGAAATCGTGGACCACACAGCAGGGCATAATTCTAGCTCAAGTGCTTGACCTATTTCTCCCCATGGAAGAACACAGTTGCTCGGAGGGAAGCTCTTCGGCAAAGTGTCAAATATCTGACGGACAAGTGCTTGAAGGAATGCAGAGGTTGAGCAACGCGAGGGTTATCGTGTAGTGACCGTCACCTGAGATTTGCCTTCACTTCAGGTAAGGGCCGCTGCCGCAAAACCTGATGTACAACTAGGGCACAGCAGTACGCTGATGGAATACTCAGTGTAGATGCCATCGGCTCGGTTCTCGACTTGCAATACAACACAATCAAGCAGGGTGACCAGCAAAACCTTGTAGGCTGCTCACATCGACCAGCTCCATTAAAAAAAACTACGCGGATATAATTTTGCACAGTTAAATCTGGGGGCGCAACTTAAATCTGAGAAGCACAGTTGGTGCCCTGCACGAAATAATAGTCAGGGACAGACAAGAACGATGAAAAAGGTAAGATACACATTAATCATAGTTGACCGCAACAATTCTCCAGCTAATTTAATCTCTAACCTCGCTGGAGTCAAATCGAGTTGTCAACGTCGAGTCGACTGGTCTGAGGTCAAAAGTCAATGTTTGTTTGTTCCTATTTGATCCGGTTATTCAGTTGCCTCACAGGCTACCAAACAGCCGTGACTAGCGTACATTGTCATTGTACTACATGATAATCCTCTGAACCTCTGAATCAAAATATTCCTCGGAGCACCAAGAGCAATCACTGGGACAACTATGTATTTATAAATAAAGATTGTCTAACGAAGGATGTGCTCGTGACCAGCTGAAACTGTAGTAGTCCGACTATCCAAGCTTAGATTATCAAGTACTGCTTACTGGTATGTACTTTCATCATAAACTGCACATCACATTCACAATATTCATAGGACAGCGCATCAGAAGAGCGACAATAAAGTATCGCATAACCAATCTACAAGCGAATTGATATACATTGATATGGAAGTTTGAAGCTATCAATTTTTGGGAATCTGATGAAAGTAGAGAACTGGGCATTGGGCTAACTGCCACCTTGAGCCGCAGCATGGTTTCTAGTCATTGTTTTATCCTGCCAGGGTATGTCAATGCACTCTGAGCACCATTGTGGTGACAAGATTATAGCCGGAGTATAGGGGGAAAGAATCCGGAGGGTTTCTGGATGAGTTTCTGATGAAGTTTCCAAAGGGAATCCAAAGGATATCCGGAGGATGTTTCCGAGATGTTTTCCAGAGATATTCCGGAAATAGGGGTTCTGGAAGAGCGGACTAAGATAGGAACCGGAAAGGAAAGGAAATCCGGTTTATAGGAGTAGAGTAACTTTGGTACAGGATAGATTTCTTATTTCGACACCTTAATTTGTAGTTTACATGTTGTTTATATACTAAATATGTATGGAGTATCTCTGTCATCATCTCCAATGATATGACAGAGTCTGGAGTAAGTAGCTGTACACTATGCTATCATTGCTATGGATGAGTGTTAGTCTACTCCGCTACTTGACAGGTAATCCAGTGATTAAGAGGAGTAACCTAATCCGGATGACAGGTCACATGACCAGAAATACTTTCGGATATCACTTCCGGATATCTCTATCTTCTTCCAGATAGGAGGTATCGGACGCGGATTCTAACACGTGGAGGCATCCTCAGTCTGCCATGAGACCAGCACGAATAATAGCATAGGAATGCCTTGCACCAATGCACATCTGGAAATGAATAAATGTCGGATGACTCAGTATCCTGTGGTGCTCCAGGTTGCTGAGTCAGATGTCAGGTGTCATCAACTTTCCAGTATTCTGGGAATTTGGCAGCAGCAAGCTGCTGTAGGGCACAAATTAGAAACAAAGGCTGAGGGCCCTTGCACTCATACCACCACCTTGGTCAAGTTTTCCCATGCAACTCTGTGGGAAAGGTAGAGCAACCGCTGCTCACAGTTAACCACTGGCCCCTTCACAAATAAAGATATAACTATAAAAACCACTTGCACCCCTGACACACGCCCTGAATGAGAGAACCCTCAGTTTAGACCCACTGCTACCCTACACTGCACCCTGAACACTACTGCCTGCCAGAAAACACTAGAGTACCCTTTACATGCACGATAAGACCCACTCCAAGTGAAATAGATACCCCCTGCTGACATGCGAAGATAAAAAACACTCCGTCCAACTTGAGACTGATACACCCAACCCTGTGCACCCTGCCTGATGGCTACTGCCCCCAACTCCCACCATGAGACAACCCCTCAAGTGTGTCAACAAACATTATGTACCCTGTGCCAGCACCCCCACCCAATGTCCACCCCTTCACTACACTAAGAAATACAAGGAGCAATGTTAGCGAGCTGAAATGGCCCTACCACCATGCTACCACCTGCAGGTTGTCAGGAGGAAATGTACTGAAAGTATATTACCCCACCCCAACAAAAACCCACCCAAAGACTGACATACTGAGAGCTGATCCATCTTAGAGGATGCCTTATCAAGCACCTTACCTTGACACCTACTTGGCTCCAAGCCTATTACCACTAGTGTAATCACACTCTCGTCTTCGGTCATGAATGTATCCACCGAACCATGCCGCAACATGCGCACCACCTGGTAACCCCACCCCAAGGAACATGTATAAAATGTGAGCAGAACTCACCTAACACCCCATCCACCCACAATGAAAGCCACTCACCTATCCTCCATCAAGACCCTCCCACAAGCCTCTCGCCCCTACCCAGCACCCCCTGCCCTAACCCTGTCACGCCCTGCACTGGGCCAAAATCCTTCCTGCAGAATGTCCTGCAGGAGGACAATAATATGGATATGCTAGGACACACCATCTCTCCCCTGCCCTCGACCCCTGCATCCCCTGCAACCCCCACCTCACCTGCTAAGAAGCTGCAAGACCAAAACCTCTTGGACATGGATTTACCTACCCCCCTGATGTCCTCCCTGCTGAGTCCCTTGCCCATTGCGGAGGACTCGCTGTAAAGATACAACCTAGCTTGGGCTGTAGATAAACCACTGCCTAAACTAGTATGTTAGTCTTGCGCTCCGTCTAGTCTGCTTCACTTGTAAGAACAAGAGTGTTCGACCCTAAAGGGGGATGCCTATTTAGTATGGTCAAGTTTGAGTCTAACTTATTTGTGAAACAAGTGTCATGGTCAGCGGTAAGTTGCCATGGTCAGCGATGATACCGCTGGAACTAGCGTCATGTGTAGCGGTGCTACCATCGTCGAGATAAAGTCAGTAACAGTTGCATCTAGTGAGCAATGTCGAGCGGTGGTCTCAGTGGTAGCAGTAAAGTTGCGAGCGGTGCAATGAAACAGTAAAGAAGTCAGCGGTACTTTCAGCAGTAAAGTAGCGGAGCGTGAGAAGTTCAGTCAAAAGTAACAATCAAAAGTCCAGCGGTAATGGAGAATGAGCGTGATGTATTAACGAGTGATAAGGGAACTTTAAAGACTATGTCCACTACTGGGTTGATCCAGAGCTAGACAATAATCCTGACCTATAGTACGTGCAATGGTGTAAAATCAGGTACTGTATCGTGCAGGGTACGCGGTACTTATATCCTAATTCATATGTACTCGGAATACTCTAGGCGAGATCAGTAGTGCTGGAGTGTAGTAACTGCTATGAGTAAACATAGCGCGAGGTGCTGCGGCATGAGGCAACATGTAATAACACTTGCCGTAGAATCAGTGATAATGAACAGAAAACAAACTACACACCAAATGGAGCTATGCAGATGCGGCAAGGACATGGAAGGACATTGGTTCGTGGAATGTGGTGTGGCAGTCGGTATGGTGTGTGGTAAGCGTGGGATACTGCTGGTACTGCTAAACAGGGTAAGACGGTGTAATGAACATATTGGCGCTGGGCTTAAAACCCCATATTTTGACACTCGTCTCACGTCTACAGGAGTTACCACTAGTCCATGGCCTTCTTACCCCTTTAGCAGTAACTGGCGGCATCCCACGCTTACCGCACACTGTACCGACTGCCACACCACATTCCACAAACCAATGTCCTTCCATGTCCTTGCCGCATCCGCATAGCTCCATTTGGTGCGTAGTTTGTTTCCTGTTTGTTATCACTGATTCCATGGCAAGCATTATTACATGTTGCCTCGTGCTGCAGCGCCTTACACTATGTTTACTTACGGCAGTTACTACACTCCAGCGCTACTGATCTCGCCTAGAGTATTCCGAGTACATACAAATTAGGATATAAGCACCGCGTACCCCACACGATAGAGCACCTGATTTTACACCATTGCACGTACTATAGGTCAGGATTATTGTCTAGCTCTGGATCAACCCAGTAGTGGACGTAGTCTTTAAAGTTCCCTTATCGCTCATTAATACATCACGCTCGTTCTCCGTTACCGCCGGCATACCACTGGACTTTTGATTGTTACTTTTGACTGAACTTCTGATGCTCCGCTACTTTACCGCTGAAAGTACCACGGACTTCTTTACTGTTTCTTTGCACCGCTTGCAACCTTACCGCTACTGCTGAGACCACCGCTCAACATCGCTCACTAGATGCAACTGTTACTGACCTTATCTCGACGACGGTAGCACCGCAGTGCACGATGCTAGTTCCGGTGGTATCATTGCTGACCACAGCAACTTACCGCTGACTCAGACGCTTGTTTCGCAAATAAGTTAGACTCGAACTTGACCATACTAAATAGGCATCCCCCTTTAGGGTCGAACACTCTTGTTCTTACAAGTGAAGCAGACTAGACGGAGCGCAAGACTCACATACTAGTTTAGGCCATGGTTTATCTACAGCCCAAGCTAGGTTGTATCTTTACAATGGCCATGGACAAGTGTTATCTCCTGTAGACATGAGACGAGTGTCAAAATATGGGTTTTAAGCCCAGCGCCAATATGTTCGTTACATCGCGGACTCTATGCATGCCCCATGAGAGGAAAACAGAGACCTTGTGATGGATAACCCCACCCACACAGTGACCCAACCCCCTATGACTGCAAAGGAGCAGGCCATACTTGCCTGAACAAAACCGTTCAGTGGTCCAACATGACGGCCCCCACCACACTACTATCCTTTCCCAGTTTACCCCCATCCCCCTTGGCAGCTTCCCCCACACCCATCTGTCCCACTCGGCCCAAGTTTTTGACCACTTGGACAACAAAGTCCTCCTCGCCTGGTTCCAGGTAGAGCACCCCAAGTTTGTTGTCCGGGTTTTTGACTATACCGGGAGAGATGTGTCTGAAAGGCGACCATCCTGGCGGAATGTATTAGGGCTAACATCTCTACCATTGCAAACTTCATACATCAGGGCGCCCAACCTGTTGTAAAGATACAACCTAACCTGGGCTGTAGATAAACTACCTCCTAAGTTAGTATGTGAGTCTTGCACCCCATCTAGTCTGCTTCACTTGTTGAACAGGAGAGTTCAACCCTAAAGAGGGATGCCTGTTAGAATAGCTAAGTCTGAGTCAAACCAATGTGCAAAAGTAGTGTCATAGTCAGCGGTAAGCTGCCATGGCTAGCGAAGATGCCGCCAGAATTAGCATTGTATGTAGCGGTACTACCATGGTTGAAACAATGCTTGGAAACATTGCGTCAAGTGATAAAGTCAGTGGTAGCGGTAAGGTGCGAGCAATGCAAAGAAACAGTAAAGAATACTGCAGTACTTTCAGCGGTAAAGTAGCAGTGTGCATGAAGTTCAGTCAAAATAGGGGTCAAGGTTCTAGCAGTATGCCAGTGGTAATGGTGAATGAGCGAAATTGATTAACGAGCAGTGTAACGAACATATTGGCGCTGGGCTTAAAACCCTATCTTTTGACACTCATCTCATGTCTATAGGAGTTACCACTTGTCCATGGCCGTCTTACCCCTTTAGCACTTCTGGTGGCATCCCACATTTACTGCACACCATACCGACTGCCGCACCTTGTTCCACGTACTGATGTCCTCCTATGTCCTTGCAGCATCCACATAGCTCCATTTGGTGCATCGTTTGTTTTATGTTCGTGATCACTGATTCCACAGCAAGTCTTATTACATGTTGCCTCATGCCGCAGCGCCTCGCACTATGTTTACATATGGCAGTTACTATACTTGAGTGCTACTGATCTTGTCTAGAGCATCCCAAGTACATACAATTTAGGATATAAGCACCGCATACCCTGCACGATACAGTACCTGATTTTACCCCATTGCATGTACTATAGGTCAGGATTATTGTCTAGCTCTGGATCTACCCAGTAGTAGACTTTGTCTTTAAAGTTTCCTTATCGCTCATTAATCAATCACGCTCGTTCTCCATTACTGCTGACATACCGCTGGACTTTTGATTATTATTTTGACTGAACTTCTCATGCACCGCTACTTTACTGCTGAAAGTACTGCGGCCTTCTTTACTGTTTCTTTGCACCGCTTGTCACTGCTCGCTCAATGTTACTGTTACAAGTATTATCTCAACCTAGGTAGCTCTGCTACATACGACGCTAGTTCCAGCAGCATCATCGCTGACTGCGGCAACTTACTGCTGACTACGACACTACATTCGCACATTGGTTTGACTTGAACTTGACCATACTAACAGGCATCCCCCTTTAGGGTCGAACACTCTTGTTTTGCAAGTGAAGCAGACTAGACGGAGCGCAAGACTCACATACTAACTTAGGAGGTAGTTTATCTACAGCCCAGGTTAGGTTGTATCTTTACAGTGGTAAGGAACTTTAAAGACTAAGTCCACTACTGGGTAGATCCAGAGCTAGACACTAATTCTGACCTACAGTATGGTGAAAATGAGGTACAAATCAGGTGTGGGGTACGCAGTGCTTATATCCTAAATTGTATATACTCAGGATGTGTTAGGTGAAATCAGTAGCGCTCAAGTACAGTAACTGCCATATGTAAACATAGCATGATGCAGCTGCAGCACAAGGCGACATGTAATAAGGCTTGCCATGGAATTAGTGATAAATGGTCATGTATAAACTACGCACCAAATGGAGCTATGTGGACGCAGCAAGGACATGGAAGGACATCGGTACGTGTCATGAATTCCAAATACAAATCATTACTCCTTTCTCAATTTCCCTAAAGCGTCTAAATCCAGCGCTAAGACAAACTCAAATCCTATCAAAATTCCCATATCCACTTCTATAACCAAACTTCCCGATGAAGATGAAGAGATCTTTTATGATGCTATCGGATAAGATAAGATAAGATAGTATCATGTGATCTTAGAATCTTCTAGAATATGATGTCATAACAATGTCACAACTATCACATCGTACGATTCTCATTTCTATTTTATGATTGGCTAGTAGTTTCAAACTCAGTTTATATCTCAGTTTCAATATGTGTATATAGTTAGCTAGTTCCACTGTAGTAGTTCTTTAGTTCAAACCTCTTGTATCTACAACTGTAGGAATCCAAGACATCCTTGCTCCTCTCTCTTCTTGTGATAACCTTAGTTTGAGTCCTAGTCTCTGCCCTTGCGTTAATTCGTTTGTGAGTTGTGACAGTATGTGGAATGTGGTGTGGCAGTCGGTATGGTTGTGCGGTAAGTGTGAGGTGCTGCCGGCAATGCTAAAAGGGTAAGACGGCCATGGACAAGTGGTAACTCCTATAGACATGAGATGAGTACTAAAAGGTAGGGTTTCGAGGCCAGCGCCAATATGTTCGTTACACTGCCGCTATGTAAATGTAGTGTGAGGCAGCTGCGGCACGAGGCAACATGTAATAAGACTTGCTGTGGGATCAGTGATAAATGTTCATGTACAAACTACGCACCAAATGGAGCTATGTGGACGCGGCAAGGACATGGAAGGACATCGGTACGTGGAGCACGGGTGTGGCAATCGGTACAGTGTGCAGTAAGCGTGAGATGCTGCTGGTATGCACTAAGGGAGTAAGACAGCTTTTGGACGAGAGGAGTTTCCTATAGATGTCAGATGTGTGCTAAAGGATAGGGTTTTAAGGCCAGCACCAATATGTTCATTACACCATAAAAGTCTCTCCCCCTCAGCCACAGGGAGGCAGAGAGGTAAAAGAGTTTCCCCTGAGCTTTCTCATCCACAATATCTCCATCAAAATGAGAGACCTCCTGGTGTCCCAATACATTTGGTCCACATTGGACATCACTTTCAAAGCATGACCCTTCAGCTCTAGCAGTGACCCTAAACTGGCACTCAAACTAAAGACTCACCCTCCTGAATGTATATGCCCAAATCCAGCTAACAAACACCCAGCCTTTTGGAAAAATATAAGCACTAAATGGCAGGAGCACAGTGACCACCCACCAGACTTTATGCTCAGAGATTTCAACCTGATGGAGGACCCCTAGATAGAGCTCCCATGAGGCCTGATGACAAGGAGGCAGTTTGTGCCCTTAGAGACTTAAAACACACCCTGAATCTCCAAGACACCTGGAGGTATGTGTTCCCAACATTAGCTCGATGTTGAGGCTAGATAGAATATACTCACCCCCATCACATGAAGACAGCCTTGTCGACTGGCACTCCGGGCCAACTATCATACCCATGGACCACAACATGGTCTGTGTTCGTTTTGCCCCTTCAAATTCCCCTCACATTGGGAGAGGCCACTGGTCCTGGCTACTGGGTCTCGTCAACAATAAGAACCTACTGAATGAAATAATCAACCGAGGCATTAAACTCCAAGATGAGTTGTATGACCAGGTGGCAAGCAAACATGGACAGAATACCATGCAGACCCTGTGGGAAACCTTTAAATCACAAATCAGCACAATCACAAAGAAAACTGCCAAGACTCACCTCTCTAAGATCACCCAAAGAATAAAACAGATCAAGGCAGACATACAGAGGACCTGTGATACTGAAAACCTGGATAGCAACATCAGTGTGAGGAATCACAAGGTGGTGCTAGAGCATGAGGCACACCACCTAGAAAAGAAGAGGTACAAGAACTCCCTGCTGCGAATGCAAGTGACCTGGAATATGAGAGGAGAAACCATTAGCAAGTTCTGGTCTGAAGTAAATAACCCAAGAAAGCCGAGAGACATCATACCCCGGCTGCGGTGTAAAGATACAATCTAGCCTGGGCTGTAGATAAACCATGGCCTGAGCTAGTATGCGAGTCTTGCGCTCTACCTAGTCTGCTTCACTTGCAAAGGCAAGAATGTTCGACCCTAAAGGGAATGCTAAGTTAGTATGGTTTGATATTGCCCAACCTGTGGTGCGTGACTGCCGTCGGAGGTAGTGAGATGCTAGCAGTGACCTCCGGTCCATGGGAAACTTACAGTAAAACTAGCGGTAAGTGTGGGAATGCGGTAGACAAGTGGTAGTGTGAACAGTAAAACTGCGGTAGTATGAGTGGTAAAACTGCGGTAAGCGTGGGAACTTCTGTGGTAAAACAAGCGGTAGTGTAGTGTTGAAGCGTGAGAAAGCGGTGGTGCTAGCGGTGAAGTGCGGGAAAGCGGTAAAGAGCGGTGGTGTGTGCAGCGGTAAAGCAATTCTTAAGGAAACAGTGACTTCAGTAAAGGACTTTATTTTGTAGTGACAGTAGTGGTGACTATTCCTAAGTACCGTGTGTACTATAGGAGGGAAGTAAGGAAAGAGTACGGGTACCTAGGAATTTTATACGAAGGGAATAGCTACGGAAACGGAAGGGATAGGATTAACATGCAGCAGACATGTAATAAGACTGCACTACAGTTTACAAAACATCACATACCAGCAAGACTGGATGGACATAGGATGGATGGTAAATCTTGCTTGAGGATGCCAAATGGGTTCACGGAGATTGCCAAAGATCACCGCTTCACAGGAAAGTTGCCGTAGTACAGCTGTTAAGCTGCAACGAGGCTTCCGGAGTGCAGAACAATACCGTTAGATAGGGGTAAATGCATGGTAAAGTAGGACAGTGAAGCCGAAGGGTAAGGATAATGATTGCCGTGTGACACCTATATGAAAATGTGCCGTTTCAAGCTCAGCGTGAGTTTGTTCATTACAGCGGATCCTGAATACCAACAGATTCATGACCCGCTCAGACAAAATGGCAGAACTTGCCCGAGACTACCATGAGAGTATACAACGAAATGGACTGCTTCTGGACATGGCTGCCATATGACATGATGCCTGTACCACAGTACTTGGCGAGATCCCAGAACACCAGAAACTAGGCACACACCCAGACTCACTGGCTGGCCTTCTCTCAGAGCAAGAAGTTCTGGATGCTCTGATGGCATCAAAGACTGGCAGTGCTGCTGGAATTGATGGAATTCCCTATGATGTCTGGAAAGCCCTGCACCAGGCACACGTACAAGCACTGTCAGATGGCAGACCAAGCTTTAACATTGTTGGAACACTGACCAAAATACTGAATGTCATCCAGCTACATGGCATTCAAGAAGGCACCAACTTCGCCTTGGGTTGGATGTGCCTGATCTATAAGAAGAAATGGACATAGTGAACTACCGCCCAATAACTCTGCTTAACACTGACTATAAGGTACTCACTAAAGCCCTGGCAATGAGACTCACATGAGAAGCCAACAACCTCATCCACCCTGACCAGAGCAGGTTTATCCCGCAACAGTCGATTTTTGACCCCATAAGACTGGCACAAACCATGACAGCCTATGCTGATGTCATGGAAAAAGACAGGATTATCATCGCTCTAGACCAAGAGAAGGCCTACAATAGGATAGACCATGAGTTCCTCTTTAGGACCCTGGAGGCTTTTCACCTGCCTACCACCTTCATTAATATGGTGAAGGCTCTATACAAAAACACTTACACTAAAGTGGCCATCAATGGGGAACTTAGCTCCCCCTTCAAAGTCACCTGGGGTGTGCGCCACAGGGACCCCCTGTCCTGTCTACTCTTTGATTTAGCAATTGAACCCCTGGCATGTGCCCTGAGGAATTTCACAGAACTATGAGGTTACCATATACCTGGCAGGACAGAGAAGACCATTGTAAATCTGTATGCCAATGATACAACTATCTTCCTGAGCAAAGACAACAAGTACTCTGATTTGGAAAAGGTCCTATCAAGTTGGTGCCTTGCGTCAGGTGCTAAGTTCAATCTAGAAAAAAACAGAAATACTACCAATTGGCTCCAAAAGACATAGAGAACGGGTTCGGACCCACCACAGGCTACATGATAGTGATCCACAATGGGACACATCCATAAGGATCCTGGGGGTGTGGATTGGGAATGACACTGACCAGGTGTCCTCCTGGGAACCGGCATTAGACAAAATAAACAGGTTCCTAAAAACCTGGCAAGCTAGCCACCCAACTCTTTTTGGGAAGCAACTGGTGATACAGATGGTAGTCGGTGGCATGTTGCAATTCCTCACAAAGGCCCAGGGTTTTGTTTTGTTTTGTTTTTTGAATCATTATTTATTGTCCTGTGGGGCGGAGCCCTACGCTGGACAGTACTTACAGTGTATGTATGGTTCTAATATTGTTACGAACTGGGATGGCGTCACCAGCGACAGTGAAAAGACACAGCCGATCTGCTGGGAAGTTCTTACAATGTCCAGAAGATGACAAGGTGAAAGTACAAGGAACGCGTTCCGAGTACAATCAATGGTTCGGCCTCAAAGACAAGTCTAAGAGGTTCTGCAAGAATAGAGACTAAGGCTAAGGAGTGCTTAGACTTAGAGACGATTCAAGACGACTTAGGTTGGAGACCTAAGCGAAGGAGATTCCAGGTAAAACCCAGTAAGATTAAAGTAAGGAATCTACTACAAGTACAATGTGCTTAAATAGACCAATATGTGCACACGGACCAAGAGAGATGTGGGAAAGTAAGTGCGTATCCAAATAAGGAAGGCATGTATTGTACAGATGCGTTGAGCATATGAGTCAGAGTCATGTGACATGATATACAAGTAAAGGGGACAAAAGGGAAAATGAATAGGGGTACGTACGATTGTAACATTACCCCCTGTTTACGCGTAAAGTCACTGACTTTACTCATCCTGGTTCGCATAGTAGATGGGATCGTCACTATAGTCATAGTCCTCATCAACAACAGACCCGCTCCTCATATACGCAGCTTCTTCAAGGCCAGCGCATCATTTAGAGTCCCTCCTCTTTTCTGCTTGAATCCGTTCATCGTCAAGCTGCTGTTCCCAAATGCGAAGTGCGTCATAGAACCCCTTGTCTTTCCAAGTTAACTCGAAGGGAGGAGGCCCGACTCGTCGAGGACAATAGATGGATAGGTGAGTAGGCGACCAATATCTGCAAACCTTGCACTGATATTCCGCACAATTCTTCTGACGATGTCCAAACAGTCCACAGACGCGGCATTTCATATTTTCGTCAGGATTGGAATGAACTTTGCGTAGAGGTGACGGTGAGATGATAGGTTTGGGGCTAATGGATCTGGCACGCTTCTTTCCCTTCTTCCGTTTCATACGCTTTAAGGCAAGAGTATTGTCTCTCCTAAGCTGCACTTGTTGGGCAGGAGTGAGAGTATACGCTGACGTGGGGAGGTCAGGAGTAGTTGCCCGTTCAGCAACCACAAGAAGTTCGTTAGAGGAAGAAGGGGAGGTCATGCCGAAGTCTTTTACTAAGACCGGCGAAACAGGATCCATTGGACCGAATGACGATGGGATAGACATGGGAGGATGTATATGAAGATCGCGAAGCCGCGGGCCGAGTGTTACCAACTCAGTGGCAGGGGTCCCTAGTAATTTAGCGGCCTCACATTGTTCCTTTGTGCAAGGTTCATACAGCCATGCGGTATGGTCATGGGAGACTGTGACGGGTGGTGAAATCGGTTGTTCAATGGGAGATGGGGTTCGTGGGGAGGCGAGGTCGGCTTGTGTTTGCTGTAGGTCAGTGATGGCTTCTTCGACTAAATTTCTGGCCGTTCTAGTTTCAGCGACCAATTGCTGGATGGTTTCGACAACCATATTGGTGAGTTGTCCGATTTCTTGCACAGCAGTGCATAAGCCAGCAAAGGCGTCAAGACTAGAATACATGCGCGAAGAAGCGGGTGCTGGAATAGGAAGTGGCGTATCTTCCTGCAGAGAGGGAGGTCGAGCAATGCCTGCTCGACGTTCGGCAATGATGTGAATAGCTTCTTCAACATCATTCTTAAAAGAATTGGGAAGCAACAATATAGCATAAGCACGAATACGTTTTTGAAGATGAAGGAAATGGTGACGGAGTGTAATTTCTGTTGTGTCTTTGGCAGTGGCTTCAATAAGGGCTGCAGTACGGATGATGTTGACAAGGAGTAGGGCAGGGAAAGCACCTCTTTCAGTGAGGATTCTTTTGATTTCGAGGGCGTGTCCTTCACAGAGGATAGCGGCTTCAATGTAGGAGGTGTTGTCGATTTCAGCGGCAAGGGTTCCATAGTTTTCTGCTTCGAGGTCATGGTCATTGTTGGAAACGAGTTGATTGACTGAAGGATAGTCAGAGAGCGTGTTGCTTCTTATAAGCATTCAAGATTCGAGCGGAGTTCTTCAGGTTCTTTTCTGGGAGCCACTCGTTATCTCCCGACGAATATCCTTTCCAAGAAACGAGATAGCGTCGGCGAGTGCCGGTTCCTTTGTGAGAAAGAATAGCTTCTATTTCATATTCTTCTTCTTCTTCGATGATATCAGGTGGTGGTTCAGGGAAATTCGGGCCGTGTACGTCTGTTTCACTATAGGACGATAGGACAGAAGCATGGAAGGTAGGGTGGATCTTCCATTGTGGAGGGAGTTTGAGTGTGAACGTGATGGGCGATAAGACATCAATGATCGGGAAAGGTCCATATCATTTTGGTGCGAGTTTCCTTGATGGAAGTTTGAGTCTAAGGTTAGCGGTGGATAGCCAAACCTTATCCCTGATCTTCCACGGAATGTACTTATCTCCTCGGGATCATTCGGCCATTGTCTGCATTGCAATGTTGTGGCAGGCGATTGCTTCTTCTCTTATCTTCTGCAGGGATCGTACTCGATCTTCTGCTGCGGGGACTGATGAATCAGGGATAAGGTGAGGGATAGCGCGTGGTTCATATCCCATCATCAAATAGAAGGGTGATGCATTTCTTGCATCATGTTTTCGGTGGTTGTGGACGAATTCGGCAATTGGTAGATGTTCTATCCAATCTTCAGGATTGTTGCGGCAATAGATGCGTAGATACGTTTCAAGTTCTTGATTTAGCCTTTCAGTTTGACCATCAGTCTGTGGGTGATAAGCCGTAGATGGAGCAATGACGTAGTCGAGAAGTCGGGCAAGTTCCTTTGAGAAATGAGATAGGAATTGCGGTCCTCGATCCGAGATAACTTTGTCGTGGAGTCCAAATCGTCGGTAGACATGTTTCAACAATAGCTTAGCAACGCCTTCGGAAGTGATGGTTTTCAGACAAGGGATAATAATTACCCCCTTCGTAAGGCCATGGTCTACCATGACCATGATACTGTCAAAACCTCCAGAGACAGGGAGGTCAGTGATAAGATTGACAGAGACCTGAGAAAACGGGCGAACTGCTGAGGAGGGGATAGGCGTGAGAGGGGGTCGAACAGGGTGAGTATCAGCCTTCATCTGCTGACAAAGGGCGCAACCCTCAACATATTTCCGAATATAAGAGCCCATTGCAGGCCACCAGGCTTCTCGTTTCACGAGTTCTTCAGTTTTGAATCTACCGGGGTGTCCGGCGGTAGGATGATCATGATACCATTTCAAAATATCAGGACAGTGTGCCGGAGGAATATAGGCACGATTCTTAAAATAGAGGACGTTCTCCTCAATCTTCCAGTCAGAGAGTGCCAACTTCATAGGAGGAAGGCACACGCCATCAAGGGCGTCAGATGCTGTTTTAAAAACAGGGTCGTCAAGAGGGTCAGAGGATGACAATACATCCTTTAGATCGGTGTCAATAAGACGAACGAATAGAGCGTCAGGGAGGAGGGTCTGGTCTTTGTTATCGTCTTTACCGGAGTCGTAGTCAGGCCGGCGGGAGAGTGCATCAGGTACTGCTAATTTAGTACCTGCAACGTGATGCAGTTCAATGTCATAGATAGATAAAATCAATTGCCAACGTGCTTGGCGACGGGTAAGCTTCTGTGCACTTCTAAAGTACAGAAGGTTCTTGTGGTCGGTGAAGACCAGGACGGGGTGTGGGTTTCCTTCGAGATAATGACGCCATTCGTTCAATGCCCAGATCACAGCAAGGAGTTCCCGATCAAAGATCTGATAGTTTCGTTCTGCGGGGTTCAAAGACTGTGAGAGGTATGCACATGGGTGATAAACACCATTCTCATCAGTCTGCAGGAGAACTCCGCCAGTTGCTACGAGTGAAGCGTCGGTAGCAATGGCGAATTGCCGGGAAGGATCAGGGTTACGGAGTACCGGTTGGGATATGAAGCGTCGTTTTAGTTCTTCGAAGGTGTCCATACATTTGGTTGACCAATCAAAGGCCTTATCTTTCTTTGTTAAATCGATAAGAGGTCGGGCGATGTCAGAATAGTGGGAAATGAACGTGCGGTAAAAGTTGCAAAAGCCGAGGAATGACTGAACGTCTTTTACAGATTTCGGAACTGGCCATTCGGAGATTCCCTTGGTCTTGGCAGTATCCATAGCAACTTGTCCGGGGCGAATTATCATTCCGAGGTATTCCACTTCGTCTGCATCAAAGGTGCATTTTTCTGGTTTTAGGAACAAATGTTCTTTTCGTATCTTCATCAAAACCTGTCTTGTCCGTTCGCGGTGTTCTGCCATTGTTGTAGAGAAAATCAGGATATCGTCCATGTAGATAACCATCCATCTTTCATTGATTTCCTGTTGGAAGGTACGATTCATATATGCTTGGAAAGTTGCCGGGGAGTTACAGAGGCCAAAGAACATGATGTTTGGTTCAAAGAGGCTGAATTCCATAGTGACAGCAGCTTTCCAGCGATCATCGGGATGGATGCGAATATTGTTATAACCAGACCGGATATCCATTTTCGTGAAGAATTGTGCATTGTGGAGACGTGCGACAAGGGAGATAGGGAGTGGGAGCGGATAGGCGTTCTTGACTGTCCAATCATTGATGTAGCGATAATCTTGACAGGGACACAATTCTCCACTCTTCTTTCCTACAAAGAAGAAGCCACTAGCTTGGGGTGACTTCAATTCTGAGATGAAACCTTTCACAACGTTTTCATCAATAAATGTTTTGACGGCAGTGCGTTCTTTTTCCGATAGCGGGTAAACCTTAGATGTGCGGGGAATGAAGCCAGGTTTAGTATCGATCCGATGATCAATGCCAGGGCGTTCTGGGGGAAGTTTGTTTAATCCGTCTTTAGCAAAGACGTCTGCAAAGTCGTGCAAGTAATCCGGGACCAATTCTTCGAAGGATTTCTTTTTCTTTTCCTTTTCATCCATTGCGAATTCCTGAGCTTTGTTACTGTATTTCGGAGGAGGAAGAGGAATTGTGGAGTAGTTGGGAGTTGTTCGAGCCGAGAAGTCCCATCATGTGTGAGAGGCATATCCATGGATACTTCTTCAATGATCCTCATACTAATTCCATCAGTATCATATTCCACAAGGAATTCTCCATCTCCAAGCTCATAAGAGGAAATTTCTCGCACTTCTGGCGCATGCCAGACATCTTGCATAGTGTTGAATTGGTCATCATCCTCTGGTGGGATCAACGAGGGCACGGGTTCTTCTTCATCGGGGATTTCCTCGATTGGAGCCGGGAGAGTATGTTGAAGAGTTTTCGGGGGAACAAAGAACTTGGATAATTTCGGTACATTTGTACTCCGTCCAGGAATCTCTTCTTCTGCTTTTCTTTTTCCATGTTTCTGTTCTTCTATTGGCCTTTGCTCAATAGGTTCTTGTCCAATCCGTTGCTCGGGTTCAGTTTCATTCTTGCGTTTTTCTGCATGGGGAATTGGTGACACTGGCCGCAGTAGATGTACACGCGGGGTAGAGTTCTCAGTATGTGGCATTCGTACTTCGGGTTCAGGGTTTTCGGGAATCAGTGGGTTACGAGAGGTTTCGGAAGTCGAGAATGTTGCCATTTAGGATAACGACTGTGAAGTAGAGGCAATCCATTCTTCTTCCGATCTAAATCGATATCGATTTCGATTTCGTCCGATTTCTCTGTCCGTGGAAGGACAAGTGTTTCAGCAGCCCAATCTATAGTTGGGTTCATTGCTCGTAACCATGGAATTCCAAGGAGGATTTGATCTCTCCTTCCTAGTTTGGTGATGTTAAATTTTCCATACATGGTTCGTTCGTCAATCTTGACCACTAGAAGGCAGTAGTGCGTGATTGGTCCTCCTTTTATGAGGGTTCCATCTGCCGTTGTAACTTGAAATGGTGTTTTGAGTTTTCGTCGTGTGATTTGATGGAGTTTCACAAACTCTTCAGAGATGAATGTTCCGGCTGCACCAGAATCGATCACGGCGGTTGTTTCGACGGATAGACGAGTACGCGAGTGAAGGGTGATAGGGACATGAAGTTCTTTTCTTTCACCTACAGCACGTACAAGTCTTAGTAATACATTAGGAGAAACATACGTCGATTCTTTGTTTCTCCAAGTCAAAAATCCTCAACAATACGCCTTACGGTTTCTTCATCGTCTTCCCCTTCTTTGACTTCGGTTTGTTGGAGCGGGGTCTTCTTCTTTCTGTCAGGACAATTATGAATGCAGTGTCCTGTCTTCTTGCATCCAAAGCATTGTCCCTTCTTCATGCATTCGGATCTCTCCATATTGGAGATTCGATCTACGACCATTGCGTTGGAATCACGGTTCGGAATATACCGTGCATTCCCGTAGTTCTTCTTCTTCTGTTGTGGAGCATGACGTGTCCTCATGGCTTGAAGACGATGATGGGCATTGTCAATAGCAATGCATTGCAGCACAACTTCTCTGAATATTTCTGAGACATCTCCTGTTGCGAAAAGCTTTGTGAGGATACCCCAATTAAGGCCATCTTGGAAGAACTGGATCTTCGTTGCATTGTCAGTGATCTGAGCTTTGGCTGTGAGTGCCTCAAAGTCAGCGACGTAAGCATGAAGATCTCCAGTTCCTTGTCTGAGATCCCTGAGTTTCGTGAGTGCGGTTCCTTTGGTATCCACTGGTTCGAAGGCTTCTTTGAAGCTTTTCAGATACCCCAATTAAGGCCATCTTGGAAGAACTGGATCTTCGTTGCATTGTCAGTGATCTGAGCTTTGGCTGCGAGTGCCTCAAAGTCAGCGACGTAAGCATGAAGATCTCCAGTTCCTTGTCTGAGATCCCTGAGTGTTGTGAGTGCGGTTCCTTTGGTATCCACTGGTTCGAAGGCTTCTTTGAAGCTTTTCATAAAATCCACCATCGTCCCATAACCAACTTTTTGTCCGGAGGTGTCGGTTGATTGGGCATGTTCTAGGAATTGTTCTTTCCATGATTTGGCATTCTTCTCGGTCATGAAGGATGTTATGAAAATGATCTTCTGCTTGTCGGTGGTATAAAGCTTTTCGTTGATGTCAAAGTGCAAGTTGCACGACTGGATAAACTCGCGAGAGTTATCACGATCTCCATCAAAACCGTTCGGTTGACCGATCTTGTATTCAAAGTCTTTGGTCGTCATGTTTGATAATTCGTCTGGTGAGTTATACTTTCTCGGTGCCTACACGCGCTGTCTTGCTGTCCGTCAGGGCTTATCTTCTGTCATAGGGCTTCTCTTGACAATCTGCTCAGCGTACGTGTACGCTAGTCTGCTGATCTGAGCGATCAGGGTTCGGGGTCAAAGACTGGATAGTCGATGATCAAAATAGACTTTAATCTTTTGTTACGAACTGGGATGGCGTCACCAGCGACAGTCAAAAGACACAGCCGATCTGCTGGGAAGTTCTTACAATGTCCAGAAGATGACAAGGTGAAAGTACAAGGAATGTGTTCCGAGTACGATCAAGGGTTCGGCCTCAAAGACAAGTCTAAGAGGTTCTGCAAGAATAGAGACTAAGGCTAAGGAGTGCTTAGACTTGGAGACGATTCAAGACAACTTAGGTTGGAGACCTAAGCGAAGGAGATTCCAGGTAAAACCCAGTAAGATTAAAGTAAGGAATCTACTACAAGTACAATGTGCTTAAATAGACCAATATGTGCGCACGGACCAAGAGAGACATGGGAAAGTAAGTTCGTATCCAAATAAGGAAGGCATGTATTGTACAGATGCGTTGAGCATATGAGTCAGAGTCATGTGACATGATATACAAGTAAAGGGGACAAAAGGGAAAATGAATAGGGGTACGTACGATTGTAACAAATATAATATGTGCAGTGAATTCTGTGTGTGTCCGTTGTCTTCTTAGAATACAAAAAAAAAAAACAGAAAAGTTCACTGAATTTCAATATTCTCCACAGTCAACATTTCAGACAAATACCAACGGTTGATAATGTGGTCATTCGTGGGGAAAAGGGCAAACAACTCTTTCTTGTCTTTGTTTGATCAAAGGAAGGGGAGATAAAATCAGTAACTGGCATGATGCAGTGCTTGTGAAAATGATGTGTGATGCTGATGTATGTTGATATGTGATGATGCTACTCCTCACTCTCACTAATTAATGGAGTCAACTAAGCCATCTAGCACTGATCAGACTGTCCAATATGTCACTTCGAAACCAACAACTCTCTGCTGCTCAGGCACTTCATGATGAGTATGATGCAGGTCAGAACAGAGTACACCCTCTTGATGTAGTCTTAAGTGGCCAAGCTATTGATATTGTTGAATGACTGCTAGTCTTATTGTCCTCCCAAATTAACTAATGAAATATATGAATGTAATATTCTCCCCACAGAAATGTGTTCTGTGTTGTAAAGAGAACTAGATATTGTCAACACTAGATGACTAGTAACCTTGCACTAGCTAGTGTGAGAATGTGTGATGATTTGGTGGCTTGCTGATGTGTCTGTATGTCGTGAGAAATAATGTCCAAAGACTGGAGTGAAATAACTTAATGTTTCACTCAGTATGCTTGCTTAATGCTTAGATTCACACTTGTTATATTGGGTAATATATAATTTATTAGAGGGGCTCCTTGGCCTGCCCTCCTCTGAGTGTGAGAAACTATTACCTGACTAGTGTACTGGTCACTGGTGTGATGGTTGTTGACAAGATTGCTTTTTTTTCAGAGGGGGAAAGTAGGCTCCTTATATACTATTCTAAAGGTGGCTGTACATACTACCA